>VXAB01011354.1:52044-64944 GCA_013399175.1 Odontophorus gujanensis
AAAAAAAAAGATAATAAAAATTTAATAAAAAGTATTAATAAAAAGTCAAAATTAACATTTGCCTGTTAGGTTCTCCCTTCAGGAAATTCTTGAACTAAAAAGAATGTTAGCAGGTAGTAAATTTACCTGAGGGCAACATAAACAAAAAGATGAAAAAGAGCAAGAGAAGGAGTGATGAATAAACTTCAGAAGAATGAAAGATTAACTATAGTATAACAAGGTGCTTAGATGGGAATCTGAAAAGACTGGGAATTTTATTTATGGTACAGAATTTGGCTGAAGTGCAATGCAGGCAAAGGCAACTGGTGTGAAAACAGCTCCTCAGATTAGAGTTCTACACGTTTAATGGATCACTTACAGAGTGCCTGTCATTACTGCCTTGATTCAAAGTGGTATAAATAAAGTCAGTTCAAAAAGTCCACAAAACAAAACATATTCCAATTAATTTTGTTTTTCAGAGGCCAAAATTCAGACCATTTATTACAGATTTAGAAGATCTAGATTTAGAGAAGAAAGGATTAGAACTTATTTCCCCCAAATATTTTAGCATTTGAAATCCCATTCTGGCTGCCCTGGCTACCCTGGCCAAAATATCTAGTGGCAACATCAGTGGAGGATGTAAATACAGCAGCTTCTAAGACATCAGAAAAAAACCTCAAGGGAAAAAGCATTCAGCAAAAATGGAACTTTTGCAGCTGTTTGGCACTTCTTTAATGATCTATTCTCCTTGTATTTCATTTCAACACTAAACTTTTTGTTGTGTTCCATTCAAGCGTGGCAGGCACAATTTAAATGTGCCAAAAAGCAGGTCAGTTCTGTTACAACTATTTTTTTCCCCCAACCAAAGCTGACTCAGTGCCACACACAGGGCCTAACTCTATCTCCTTTGCTTCAATAACAATTACTTTACCCCAAAGGTCTCAGGAGGGTTGCCCAAGGGAATGAAGCTCTAAATAAAAGGCTAGATTCTCTGCAAGAGGTAATGACATGACTTCCTACAAGAAAATTGAAAAGGGAGCTTTGAAATGGAGACTGAAGGGAAAGCGCTTCTACTGGAAACCACAGTGGATGGGCATAACAACAATTGCCAAGAAAATTATTGCAAAGTGTAATAGTTTCAAAAGTAACATTGATCTGGAAAGTGATAGATTAAGACCATTAGGCAACGAGTCTGTTGGTATGAGCACACAGAAAGGATCCTTAAAATTTTTATAGCAAAGCAGTATCCTGTACCCTTCAATACGCAGTAATAGACTATGTAAGCAAATCAGAAGATCAAGGAATATAGGCAGGTATAGGCTGGTAATATTTACCTGTGGAAGATTGTTCTCACCACCTGTAGCACTAAGCCAAGTGTACTTGCATGACAGACATAACGAAAAAATGATTGCTTCCCAAAAGAACACACAGTTTAAACTGCAGCTAAGGGAAATGCTATGAATACAGTGTACATCTTCTCGTCATCTTACACAGTGCAAGTACAAAAAGAATATTTTATTCTGTGGGGGAAAAGTAATTTCAAGACAATAGTTCTGGTAAGAAAGAAATGGCAACTGAAAGAAGTGTACTGTTGGCCAGTATATTTCCTTCAAGTTTCTCTTGCTGTATATATTCTAGGCAGGGATGAAAGAAAGAGGGACAGCTAGTCACTGAAAATGAGACTCAGTGTGAAAAGTACCTCAAATGAAAGCATGAAAATCTCCCTAGAGCGAGCACAACCTACTGCCACTAATAAGATGAACTAACCAGCAGTAGTTGTAATAGAAATGTCAGGATGCAATTTTATTCAAAAACCTGCAGTGTCCTATCAGGTATTCAGTCTTGAGGTGATGTGAGATTAAAACTTCATCAAAATCCATGTGAAATGTCAAGTGGAAGTAGAAGTTGTTGTAACTGGATCATATTGCTATTGGTCTATTGCAGTGACATCTTAGAACCAGAAAAGATGTAAAAAAGCTGAAGTAAAAAATTCCATTTCACAATCAAGTCTACAGAAACAGAATCAATAAACATATTCATCCTCACTCTTATGCCACTACTCTCTATAGACAGGATATCCTGCATAAGCAAAACTGTAACATTTTTATAAATAAATGATACCTAAACAAAAAGACATAACTTTCTGAAATTTAATGGATTTATTGTATTTGTATGCATATGAGAATTCAATGATGAGAATAATTTAAAGTGTGGACAAAAGCACACATTAATCTATGAAATTATTAAACATGAAAGTTTGAGATAACAAAAGAACTTCGGATGGAAGGTAAAATGCTAGATCTGAAAATTTCTGAAATGCTGTGTACAAACTATCTAAACAAAGTAACTAATATAAGACTATTTGTCAACATATTAGTAGCAATTAATTTATTGAAAATGAAAATACAGTTCCTTCACTGGTTTTAAAGGACACTTCATTTTTTAAGACAAATTTCTATTCATTTTAGTAAGGAAAATGTTCTACAGGCAAATACATGCTACTGAGACTTTTAATAAATCTCTTTAAATACTCATTAAAAAATCAGTTTTAGCAACAATTTCATGTTAATCACTGCAGAGTTCTGTCATTGACCCCAGCAGATGAAAATCATCATCTCACACAGTCTAGGTTCAGTACAGAGATTTTCTTAAACGTTTTGATTAGAGCTATGAAGGTATCCCTTCCTTCCTGGACACAGGAAAGCAGTTTGTCAGACACAGAACATCCAGAAATGGGAGGAGCCCGTATGAATCATCAAGTCCAATTCCTAATTTTAGTTTAAAACATCTTCAGACTGAATTTGATAAAGCATCTTTCATAAGCAGAGAGAAATCTTGTCCACCTTGTACTTTAAATGCAAAAACACGAAGATAATCCATGTTGCAGTTAGGATTAGTTAGGAGTGACAAAGTTCCCTTCTGGTAGGCTGAACAGACATGAGAACTATTATTTCTTTTGGAGAACCCTCCTGTTGTGAATTTGCTGAGGGTTAAAGAGCAGCATGTATTGACTGCTATATCACAGTGGTGCACCAGTGGCAATATCACGCCAACTGAGATTCCCTGATCCCAATCCATAAATTGTTTTATCAACTGAAGAGCCAAGGAGTAATCAGAAAAACTTGCTCACCCTTTAATAGTCCCATATAACCAGTGTGAATGTCCAATGGAGAGTGGAGGTTTGTAGTGAACGATCATAGTCTAAATTAAGACACACCATCTGGAACTAACTGCCACAGGACTGAAAACGCAGCGCTACTATTTGCCATGGGACGACCCAGACTACAATGGAAGAATGGGAAACACCTGCAGTACCCTGATGATATCATCATGAGGGGCAACATAGCATAAGAGGTTTTTGAAGAAGGGAAGAAAATAGTCCAAATCCTTCTGAAAGTCAATTTTGTCATAAAGTAAGTCAAGGGTCTGCACAGGAGATCCAGTTTTTAGGAATGAAAAGACAAGATGGGTATTCTCAGCTTCTGAAGAAAATTATCAACAAAATAACAACTATGTCTTCACTAATTAGCAAAAAAGAAACATAAACTTTCTTAGGTGCTGTGGGTTTTTGGAGGATATATATACCAAATTAAAGCCCAATTGTAAGCCCTTGCTATCAACTGACTTGGAACAAGAACAATTCCCAATAAGGCCCTGAGCAAAAACAACCCTTTGTACACATTAAATGGGAGCTAGTTTGCCTACATCCATGGTACTAGTCATACAGAAGATGGGTTACTTAAACTCAGGGGGGTAAATTCTTATCAACATATGCTGAAAACTAGACTGGATTTAAAGCCACTTCTGTGAAAAAGTCAACAAGCTAAGAGAGAATGTTGCTTACTCAGAACTACTTAAAAGACAAAGAGAAAAGAATAACTCTTTCACTGGCAGAACTCAGGTTGTCCACATTCAGATCAACCAGTCAAAGAAGTGCTATCTGAATATCTTGTTTTTTTACATAATCTTTTGGAAGATGTTGATCTTTTACTGTCTTCTGTAAATTCACTAAGTGTTTTTGTATTAAAAGGGAAAGTATCGTCAGACTGCAGACAGTAATTAAAATAATTAGCCTAGAAATCAAGTAATTAAGGTCCATTCCCCTATCTGGCCAATAGTCAGCAACTAGATCTAATTCTTAAGAAGACTAAGAAAAGAAGACATCATGACTATTTGAATTATTGGATGTTTTTAGGAACACTGGAAGGGCAAAACTATGTCAGATAGGCACTTGTGAGATGAATTGGCCAAGAGAGCATAAAGTATTATTTAGCAGTAGGATTACAAGTAAAATATCCTAGAGCAAAGTATGATAAATAGATGGAGAAAATCCTTTTTAGTCTGTTTTTTTTTTTCTTTTTACATCAGATTTGCTAATGGCTGCAGGCACCTCAACATCATGTGTTTTTGCAGCAACCTTGAAGGAAGACAAACCAGGGGGACTACTTGCAATCCACATATTTCAGGTTATACTAACTTGTAAACACCCTAGAGGAAAGCATTCTATGAACCACCTCCGACATCCACTGTTTCAAGAAGCTCACTACTTATTTGCTCATTTTTCAGAGTTGGACCACTACAGATCATTGATGAGTGACTGTTCCTATAGATAATGGTAGCACAGAAAAAATTCCTTCTACCACTTACTAAATCTAGAAACTATAGATGATTTTTAATGTTTTTCACCTTGTAATCTGAAAATTGTGAAACTTACCTGAAAAGAGGTGACAGGTAAAGGAGTGAGAGATTATGACAGATGATGTCAAAGCACAAGTAGCATAAAGAAGGTGAAGGAGAATAATTATGCACTTTATCACAAAAATGAGAGAACATTAAAAGAAGTAACAGAAACAATTTTCAAAACAAACACTGAAAATAATTCTTCAGAAAGTATGTAGTTAAGCTTTGGAAGCTCTTTCTAGTTAACTTCATGTGAATTCAATGAACAGTGAAACAATAAATACAAGAAAGAAACACAGAAGGCCACTGAATAGAAAAGTATGACCCTTGTTTCAAAAGGTACTTGAACTGAAATGCTGGAGAGTGGGAGAGATTTTGGAGACATTTAAGTCCTGTTTCTTGTACTTTTTCCTTTGTTTACTTCCCCCTCTTTAACATGTTTATAAGCTGGGACAACGAGATTTACTGCCAGCCTATGTGCCCTCCAGGCATTAAATGTTTACTCAGTCCCACAGTCTATTTCCCAAAGGAGTAGAATGTGAAGTAAGTCTCACACGGAATAAATGCAGAACAAATCAAGCATCTAGAGTAGTGACCTTTGCCAAGGTACAGACAAACATCACATTTTGACATGTAGGAGACTCAGTGCTCAAAATCCAGTCTTGCGGTCACTGCAAGCAGTTGAAAAAAATTCAGAACTTAAGCTTCAACTTGTAATCCATCTCAACATGAAATTTATTTTTAAAAGGAATTCATTTCAGAACAGGAAGCTAAGAGAAAGAGACTAAAGGAAGCAGTGAGAGCATTATGTTTTTCTCTCTTACCTCTCCTTTTAGTGTTTGTCAACTGTGCTAGGATCAGGAAGAGGGGAATGTATAAACGGGTGCTGGTACTGGAACAGATCGCACAATCTGCCTCTGAACAGGAAGAAGTCAGAACTAAATTACAATCTTCAAGCATTAAGGGCATTGAGAGTTGGCTTTACAGATGGAATGTGTGATTGCTTCCTCTTGGTCTTTATTTTAGAAGTGTATTTTGACAAAACAGATTATAATGCGGAATCCATTCAAAGGAATCTGAATACAAGTTCTATCAAGGTTCCAGGATGATAAATTAATGATAGTCTTTCCATTTACGTTATTTTTTCAGAAGCCAGAAGATATTCAGTCCTTTGCAGGTAAGAATGGCAATGTACAGGCTGCATATCCTTATGATTCAGGTTTACAAAATAGTTCCACACTCCTCTTTCCATTAATTTAGCACTCTCTAGCCTTCTCCCTTTTCTCCTTAGACACTGTTCTTAATACTGTTTTGCTTCTAACAGGAAGAACCAAAAACAAAGGAAGAGTTAAGGAAGATTATAATAATGTTGGATACTGCATTGTACAAGTATTTTTCAAGCTTTTTTATTATTATTATTATTTTATTTTTTTTTGCTTTTCACAGTCTAATGAAAGTGTTGGAAATTTTGACCTTAGAATTCTAGGAGTACACATCACTAGACCATCAAACAATTGAGTAACTGAAAAATCATGATAATAGTTTCTAAGTACTTCGTTACAATTTTTGCAAGGTAATTGTCTGAAAGAGAAAACTCTTAAGTAAAAAGACACGTGAATTTATAAGCCACAATTTACCAATGCACACACAAGTTCTTTATACATAGGCAATAAATTGTGACAAATTAGTCAAATTTGAGGGAAAAATTTAACTTTAAATCTTTTCAAAACTCATCCCCTCTGAGTTTCACTTCAGTAGTACACATATGTACATAAGAATATACAGGTACATATGCAGATATACAAATATATATATATATGCACACACATATATACATATATACACATATACAGGATGTTACTCTAGCCTATTTCTTAGATAAAGAACAACTGTGAAACTATCAGAACAGCCATTTTTTAATGCTTAGTTTTATATTCTGAAAGGTTTACTGTGTTTTACTTAATCCTTAAGTTGCATATTCATTGCTATATTTTCCTCTAATGCTGTCACTTATATTGTCAAGCAGAAGGGCAAATCAGGGTCAGTTTATGTAAGCGGCATCAATCTGAAGAACTTCATCAGTCTTTATTTCAAGGCATTATGCAAAGAAAACTGACATTAAGAAAGCCTTAACTGACAGCAAATGAAATCAATCAGCAAATCACTAAGCCATAATAAACTCACTCAAGTTGTAGATAACCCTTCCTTTTCCAAGTCTTTAACTACCAGGCCCACCAAATGCAGTATCTGGGCAGAAAAGTCTCCCTTGATTCCAATACAAAATGACAGCACTAATATAGTGCATTTTTCTTTAAAAGTCTGTTCTGTAAACTATCAGTAAGAAAAACAAATGTGTAAGGATATGTTCTATAAAGATGGAATACTAAGTAGTTAATTGAAAAAGACCAGACAAATATTCAGCATTTGAAGAATTGTTTTTTGTTTTTGTTGTTGTTGTTTAAGTGTAATTAATGTAAGAAGTTTTGATTCTGTTCCTGTAACTAAGATACATATGTAATAAAATCTATTGCTTTATTAAATCCTATTGCATGGGCTCACAGTGATAAAACCTGATAAAATCTTTCGCTTTCTGAAGATACTGTACATAGATAATTCCACAAATTTCTGAGAAGAACTGGCTAACAAAGAAAGTGCTGTGGTAACTATTTCTTATTTTCTGTTACTGGATGCTGTTTCATTTTTTGTAGTTCAGGCATTCAGAGTCTTCTCTCATTCAGAGAGGCAGCTTTGGACACATAGTGACCTCACCACATCTACTGAGTGAACTTTCTTACGTATCAGCGCAGATCATTCTTAAGGGATTACCCACATGCCACAGATATGAATGTATGAAAAATTTGAAGTGGACAAGGGCATAATTGCTTCAAAGGGTCAAGAAAGAAATTTCTCCATTAAGAAAGGTTACTGAAAGGTTAAATGGTTATATTCTAACCTCAGAATTCAGAATAATCAGCAGCAGATCTTGACTAAAAAGATTTTATGGAATTTATGTTTACAAAAAAGGAGGGCAAAAGTTTCATAGGCAAAAAGAGGCAGCTTTCAGTATTTAATTGGTTGATTACAGGTACTGACTTCAATATTAAGATTTAACAAGGTACAATCATTATCACCTACTATGAGGCCTTCCGATGAGGATTCTTCATATAGACTCTATTCATGGCTTAGAATGAAGGTGAGAAATAAAAAAGCAAAACTTTGATGAGAAAGTGAGGGAAATAGGCTAATGATAAGGAGAGGAAAACGTGAAGAAAAGGGAGAGGGGGATTAAATGCACATTGAGGGTAGAAAGTGAAAGACCACACAAAGAATTGCTGTGGAGAGAGGAGGAAAGCAGGAACATGGGTAATCAGCAAAAAGAAGTGCTGTGAAAATCAAATTACAAAAGCCAGATTTTCAGCATCATTAGTACTTTGAAGAAGCCTTTCCTATTTATTTATTGGGCTAACATACATTGTTACACTTTATCAACAAACAGTAATATAAACAATAATAAATACAGACTTTCAAATCCTGAAACCTTCAAGCCTGCTTAGTTAGTTAGTAATTAACTGTAAGAAAAATCTCATTTGCAGGCTCTCATTTTGAGGGAAATTTCAACCACTCAAATTTCAACCACTCAAATGTCTGCTGGGAAAACAATATGCCAGACCATAAGCAATCCTGGAGACTCCTGGAACGCATTGAGGATAACTTCTGATCCAGGTATTAGACATACCAATCAGAAGAGATGTGCAACCTGATCTAGGGAGCCTGCTTTGGCAGGGGGGTTAAACTTGATGATCTCTAGAGGTCCCTTCCAACTCCTACGGCTCTGCGATTCTGTGATTACTGAACCTAGTGCTCACCAGCACAGTGGAGCTCATTCAAGAGGTTGAGACAGGAGGCAGTCTGGGTTGTAGTCACCATACGCTGTTAAAATTTGTGATCCTGAGGAAGATGGGCCTGACAAAAACTGAAGTCAGGATCCTGAAGTTCAGAAGAGTGAACTTCTGGCTGTTTAAGGAATTGCTGCATGAAATCCCTCAGGAAGCTCTCTCTAGGGACATAGGAATGGAACAGAGCTGGCAGCTCTATACGGACACCTTTCAGAGAGGATAAGAGCTCTTCATCCATCAGTATAATAAAACATGCAGAGGCAGGAAACTGTCATAGCTAACAAGCATCTGCTGNGGAATTGCTGCATGAAATCCCTCAGGAAGCTCTCTCTAGGGACATAGGAATGGAACAGAGCTGGCAGCTCTATACGGACACCTTTCAGAGAGGATAAGAGCTCTTCATCCATCAGTATAATAAAACATGCAGAGGCAGGAAACTGTCATAGCTAACAAGCATCTGCTGGGCTAACTGAAGGAAGGAAAGCAAGGAAATGTACATGCAAAGGAAGCAGAAGTATGCAGCCAAAGAATAATGCAGGGATGCTGCCTGGGTGTGCAGAGAGGGGACTGGGAAAGATTCTATAGGTACAATGGTCAGAAGAAAAAGGCCAAGGAGAGTGTACCTTGTCTGATCAATGAGAAGAGTGAAGTGGTTTCCACAGGCATGGGAGGTCTGAGGTATTCAACAAGTTCTTTGCCGCAGTCTTTCCTGGTGGCCAGGCTTCTTCTACCTCTGACATCCCTGAAACTCACATTCCTGAATCTCTAGGTGAAGGCTGGGGAGCAAAATCCCTCCTACTACAGAAAATAGCAAGACTGAGACCAAGTCAGACTGAATGCATACAATTCTATGGAGCCTGATGACAGGCATCCCAGGTTACCTTCCAGAAGTTACCTTCTGATGTGGTTTTCAGACTGTTCTCCGTTATATTTGAAAAGTCATGGCTGTCAGATTAAGTCCTCAGTGACTGGAAAAAAGAAAGCATCACTCCCATTTTTAAGAGAGAAAGAAACACTTGGGAAATAAACCAGAACAATGAGACTTACTCAGAGACTGGGAGGATCACGGAACAGATCCTTCTAGAAACTATGTTAAGGCACACACAAAACAAGGAGGTGATCTGGTGAACTGAGACAGCCAGTACGGTTTCACTAAGTGCAGATTGTGCCTGACTGATCCGGTAGCCTTCTACACTGGAGTGACAGCATCACTGGGTAAAGGAAGAATAAATGGTATTATCTACCTAGACTCATGCAGGGCCTTTGACACAGTCCCTCTCATCCTTAGATGAGAGATATGGTTTTGAAGGCAGACTATCACTGTGGCCAATGGGTCTGTGTCCAGGTGGAGGCTGGTGAGAGGTCATTTCCCTAGGGTTCTATCTTGGGGGTGGTATATTTAATATCTTTTAAAAAGACACAGATGATGGGATTGAATGCACCCTCTGTAACTTTGCAGATGACACCAATCTGAGCAATGCAGTTGATACAACTCAAAGAAGAGATGCCACCCAAAGAGACATTGACAAGGTTGAAATGTGTGATCATAATGAGGTTCAACAAAACCGAGTGGAAGCTGCTGCACTTCGGTTGGGGCAATCCAGAAATATATACAGACTGGGAGAAGAACTCTTTGAACATAGCCCGACTGAGAAGGACTTGGAGTCCTGATACATGAAACACTTAACACAAGCCAGCAGTGTGCATTTATATCCTGGAAGGTCAACTGTATACTGAGCTGCATCAAAAGAGGTTAAATGAGATGACTGTTTCTCTTTCCTCTGCCTTCATGATGCCCCATCTGAAGTAAAGCATCCAGGTATGGGAACCCAAGCACAAGAAAAATGTGGAACTTTCGGAGCAGATCCTGAGGAGGGCCACGAGAATGTTCAGAGGACTGGAGTATCTCTCCTATGAAGACAGGCTGAGGGAGCTGGATTTTTCAGTGTGGAGAAGACAAGGTTCCAGGGACATCTCATTGCAGCCTTCCAATGCTTACAGGGAGCTTATAAGCAGGAGGAGAACGACATTTTCACACAGTCTGATTTCCAGATTGTTCCAGGACAAGGGGGAATGGTTTTAAATAAAAAGAAGGGAGATTAAGATTAGACAGGGAAATTTTTCACTGAGAAGCTGGTGTGGTGCTTGAACACCCCTGGAGGTATTCAAGGGCAGGCCAGAGGAGGCCCTGGGCAACCTGATCTAGTGGCTTGCAATCCTGTTCGTGGCAGGGGGTTGGGAACAGATGATCTTTGATGTCCCCCCCAAGCCAACTCATTCCAGGATTCTACAGTTCTGTATGGTTGCCCTCATTCTTCATCCTTCAGCAACTCAAGGGAGATTTTGGGCACCTATAGTTAAGTTATGCTAATAAGAAACTACTCTGTAAGGTGGTTTATTCTCATGCCAGAAGCAATCTATCTTGTAACGCAGTATGGATCCATGGAACATGCATTTCATTTGAATACCACAGAATACAATGCAGGGTTATTACAATCCAAGACCATCTCCACCACTACCTTAATAATCCAAGTAAGTTTATGAGTACTCTATAAAGAGCACTTTCTGTCAGATCACATGCAAAATATATAACCATACAGTCTACTATACATGTTCACAAGGAATATTATCTTTAAAGGAGTTCTAGTTAAAATTAATTATGGTAAAATAGCTTCTAAATATTTATCATCATGTTGCAAACTATCTGAAGACATGACTTCAGATACTAATTGAACACATTCAAGAAGATACTACAGTTTTTCATGTTACAACACTTCAGTCTAGTCATTCCAATTTAATTTTAATGTTAATTATGGAATTTTAAACCCTGCATCAACTTTATTTTTGGTAAAAGAAAAAAGGTTTCCAAAAGGTAGGAGTTGCAGGAGATGTAATCCCACTCTAATGAGTTTTGAGTTTATAGTACTTATTTATGAGCATTTCAACTCAAGGTGCAAGTACATAAAATAATGCAAGTATCATTGCATTATTTTAAAAAATAATTTTTATCTTTAAATGGTGTATATGAAGGCAGACTGGTGGGCAGTCCAGAAGCAGAACACGCTGACAGTAGGCAGGAAATTAGTTATTTTGGAGAAGAAAAGAATCAGGTGCAGTTGATACTAGATATTCAGTTCGAAGAGAACAAATACTGTTTTACATAGTAATAAGCAAAGTAGTCAGATTCCACAAAAGGCACCATTCTGGCTTCTGTAATAAAGAGGATAGTTACTTCTGTGAGTGAAATGGTGGAAACGAAAAAGAAAGCAATAGAAGTGGTTGCAGTGTAATTCGTGTGCAGATGCATATAAATACACTACCTTCAAGACTGTTGAAAAGTTCTTTTCTGCAAAGTATTAAGAGCTAAAAAAAAAAAAAAGAGAGAGATAAAAAAAGAAGAGGAGAAAAAGCTCCAAAACAGAATTACAGGATTTAAAATACAAACAATTGTTTTCAAGTCACTGCACAATTAATTCATGCCATTAAGCCCTCATACCAGAGCTATATTTAATGTTTGAAAGATTTGCTCCATGCAGATGATAAAATCTGATGACAGAATTATAATGATACCTTTGAAACCATTTGCATCCTCAATTTGGCAAGAAATATTTTATTGACAAGAAGTAAACATAAGAATGAAAAAGTGCTTTTTATTTTGGAAAAAAAAAAAATATACCAGCAGAATTATGTATTATCTTTTACCTTTTAATCTATGAGGCATGAATCTAAAATTAATGAACAAGTGAAAACCTTACAAATTGAAATGTTCCTAACACTTAAAACAACATTTACGTTTGCCCAAATAATTAAAGACCTATAACCCAGTCAGACAAGGCATGACTAAATCATATATGAATATAACATTTACATATAATAAATGGTAAGAACACATCCTTCATAAATTTATAATGATTATATGCTAATATCAAAGATAGATCGGTGTTTGATAGGTGTCACCCCTATAAGCCTTTGTGTTACTACTACACTTTTCATTTTGACATACCTCCAAACACCTGAGGAACTGAAAGAAGAAATCCTACATAGATTTCCTCAACCCACGTGTACAGATTAACACATGCTGAAAGCAGAGGGAAAGGACAGGGAGAGAGAGGGAACTCAGGGAGGGGGCAGAGCAGAGACAGAGAGAGGGAAATGGAGAGACAGGGCTGGGTACCAAAGGGATGGCAAACAAGACAAAGGGAGTAGAAGGAAGGTACAGGGAAGAGAGATAGGCAGAGGCTGAGGCAGGGACCTAGTGGGGTAACAAGCAGGAGCAGAGGGAGGCAGCAAGGAGAGAGGAAGGGAGTGTGGAACAGATGAGGGAATGGTGAGGTGGGTTGAGAAC
>VXAB01011356.1:0-66493 GCA_013399175.1 Odontophorus gujanensis
CTTTTTCTGGCTTCTTTATTTCATGGCCTTGTCCCCTTATGAGGTCAGGTGATTAGAAGCATGTGTAATTAAAATCCATTTCCCTAGCAGCACTGAAATGAGACCAGAAACACAGGGGGGCATCACAGAGATCCCATGAAGGTCCTTGTTCAGCACACTGGCAAAGCAGAGAGACTACAACCACTCTGAGCCATGCCCAGCAGAAGATTTTGGTTTGGATGGGAAAAAGGACTCAAGTTCAGCATGAAGGTCCATTCCAGTTGCTCCACTAGGACCTTGGTTACAAAACTGGACAATAAACAATTTAGAAGGACAATAGAAAATAATAATACTAATAAAATCTAATAATTATAGTAATAAAAAAAAGCAAAACCAGTAAGTGCCTCTCCATTGTTGGTACTTCAGAGCCTGCCCTGGGACTCCTGCATCCCCTCCTGTTCCCCTCAGCACACAGGAATAACTTTACCTGTGCAGTGAAGGCACAGCCCAGCATCTTCAACATATATCTTTGATACTATTAATACTAGCACTATAAAAACTAACAAAACTATTTGTTATTATTAATAATATTTCTTTAACAGCATTTTAAATGTTTGACCAGTTGCCCCACATGACTTTCAATGATGCTGGGGGCCAGGCAGACTGTTCAGGAGTTATTTGAACAACATCCATTTATATGGCTTAAGCCAACATGAAGTTGGCCTTGCAAGAGCAAGAACAAGAACTGCTCTGTCACCATAACTCATACAAACTATCAGAGCACCTCACCAAAACACAGAACATCAGTGGGATGATGCTGATCAGCATCAGCTCCAACCGTGGCACTCTGGCACCAGGAATTATCCTGTACTCACACGAATTGCCCCACTGAGCAAATACGAAGGTCTGTCTAGCCTACTGTTGCCATGCACATGTGTTAGTGTCAGAACAGGCTGAGCACAGAACTGTTACTGCTCTCACACAGCTTTCACAAAGCTGGTAACCACCTTTCATGTGAAGAAGTAATAAGGCAAGAGCTGGTATCTCTCACTGGAACAACTTGAAACTTTTCTAGAATTGGCTAAGGGAAAAATCCACTGTGTCTATTTCTAACTCTTCTGTGGTTCTGATCCATCAGAATCCAATCCAAAATATCCAAAATATAACTAGTCAGTGTCAAAATATAACTATTCCAAAACTAAACCACTTAATCCCACTGATTTGCTTTTGCTCTTCTGAAGGCAGAGCAGGCTACAGCTACGACTTACCCTGCAGCATCTCTTCACATCTGAAGAGCTCCTGCCCCCTTGTTCACCACCAGAAAGTCACAAGAAATTCCAACCTCAAAAGTAGCTTGACTCACTTAAGAGTATAAATAGGTACACGTGCCATCATCATTCATGTTTGCCATGGTGAGCCTATGACCATCCTGTAATCACTCAAATTTAGAATGTTGAGTTGAAATGTACTACCGTAGGCTTGACAAGTGTTTTCATAGTAATAAACTATTAGTCTTGTCTGAGTCTAGAGGGAAAAAAAGCATTGTTTAGTATCTTTCATTTCCATAAGGGGGAGCCTGTGCATAGAGGATTACTGGCTGGTGACTCCAGCCCCTGAGAATTTACAATTACGGCTCAGTGTGACCTGCTCCAGTGCCAACCCCTGCCTGGGACAGGGCACACAAGTTCACCATCAGAGTCAGGGCTGCCACGCTCAGGAGATGCTGTACTGTCAGAAGGGAATGTTGCAGCGTTAACCCAAACTACACAACTCACACAAGTGTGACTTCTATGATGTGACGGTATTAGTGGAAGGTTAATAGTTTTATTTCGCTGAAGTGCAAGTCATACCACGCATGCAAATGACTCCCTGTGGTTTGGAGACTGACTACATGGTACATATTAACATTCGTGGGATGAAGAATAATTGCGTGGGTTATGAGTCAAGGTCCGTGCAAAGGTTATGGGGTAACAGGCTATCAGCTGCTAACAGGCTTGAAATTAAAGATGTTGCTGTAATCTGTGCTCGAGAAAACACCTTCCAATCCTCTCTACAGTTTATGGAAGCAGTTCTGCAAGTCAACTGGACAGGTGGCAAAAACGTCATAAACAAATTTTTAGGTGTTTACTGAAATACTTCATATGCAAAACAGGTAACAAACTGCAAACACTGCATTTCCTACACGTAACAAAAGTTTTTGTTCAATAAGAAGCTAAGAATGACAAATCTAGTGCTACCAACACCTCTGAGGTGTTATTTTAGAACTCTGCCTTCTTGGAAAAGGAAGTGCCTTCATGCTTAAACCTATCCTAGCTTATCTAGTTCAACCCTGCAGAAAACATCTGCTGAAGTTCTCACAGCTCTCTTCCATGACTTTTTTTCATAGGGTTAAACCAAACTCCCATACAAAGCTCCAGGCCTCCTGCCTACATACTCCAAGCCAGCTCTGAAGCCACGAGCAATTTTCCTTTCCAAAGTTTTTGCTCATTTAAGCTCAACATTTCATTTCTGTTCCGTCACTGTTATGAATGGACAAGGGCATTAAGACAAAATCCCCCAGTTCCTATGTGTATATGTCTATGTCTGTTTGTCTGCTAAAAACCTGCAGTCACTAAAAGCAACTTCTGGAAATGCATGCTTTCCCTCCTAGATTAAAAGCCTGTCTGATATAGATGAAGTCTCGCCAGCTCTCCTCCTCTCAGGAACTAGTTGCTTCCTTGCAAAGATGGACTCAAAGACAGAATAGGAAACAAAAATCTTTTTTTTTTTTTTTTTTTCCCCAAAAAAGAATTGAGTATCTCATTTGGAAGAGCACACGGGAATGCCCTGACAAGACTGGGGTGTACAGCTCTTAACATGCTTTCTAAGAGGGACTGGCTCTGAAGTTCAGTGCATCATGATTCAGTCAATTGTTGTATCTCATGTGAATAACAGGATTTATGTTTCTCAGGCATTACACTCACCCATGTTTCATCTTTATTGTATTTTATGTATTCTGGGTTACGCTATGCTATCCCTTCAGACACAAAAGCCATATAAAAAATGAACTAAAAGCCCAAGAGTTCCCCTCCAGCCATTCTGTCCAGCGGAAAAGAGAACTACTTCACCTGTGTTGCTGCAGGCTGAAAACACAAGTGCCCTGTTGGGTCTGCCTTGCCCAACCATCCTCTCTTCTTTCCCCACAATACAGCTGCTTCATCCCCTTGATCACCATTTTGCCTTTCTCTTTACTGTAATCTCTCTTAATTCCCCAATGCCCTTCACAAAATACAGGGATTAGAACTGCATCCACAACACCAGCAATGGATGTGCAAAGGTTTCACAGGTTTTATCACTTGCGTGGTGCTCTTCAAATTCTTCTTCATTTCCTTTTTGTACCTCACCTCAAAGTCTAATTGCCTGACGTTCGCAGGACAGGGAGCAGTTCACAGTATCAGGGGTACAAATCAAATGAATCACCACATAAAATGTTTTCAGATGCCTAGTTTCCTTGTTCAATCCTAAAAACCATTACATACAGATTAAGAGGTGTTACACGGCTTTCTCCCACAGCCCGAATACAGCCTGCACTGGGCAAGCCCCTGGGACCTGCTATGGAATGAGAGAGCAGGGCTGCCTGGGCTGAGGTGGTCTGGGCAGAACTGATCCCACCAAACCCAGCAAGGAGAGGGTTTTCCTGAAACCTCAGGAGAAGAGCCCCCTCCAGAGAAGCTCAAGACAACAGGAATATCAGGCCAGTGAAGTAAGTGACTACAGTCCAGTTCAGGGGTAGAGTTAACCATACTAGGCAAAGTATTTCTATGAGATCCAGAACAGGTTAAGCAAATTTTGGTACTCCTTTGATTGTCTGCAGAACTACAAGAGTGCTACTTGCTTCCTGCTTCACACAGTTTGGGGCAGCATCCTTCCCTTGCTGTTTGTCACTTAACAGGATGCTGAATGCACACGATGCTGTTACACAAATAATGAAGTACGTAGAAAATCAACAGCTCCAGTGACATGAAGCTCATGTGACAGGTGTCGAAGAATGAATTATATTCGTTACTAAATAGCTAAAGAAATAGTGAAATTCATTTTCTTAAAATCTTGCAGCTGAGCCTTACTAAAGCACATGCTCTCACCCCACAGGGACATATGGATTCTACGGAGGGACTGCAGTGAACCACGTTGGTACCTCTGGGCTTTAAACACTTCTGGATCATGGGTGAGCTGTCTGACCTCACTGGTTGTCATGAAATAAGGTCCCTCAGTAATTTATAAAACACACCCCCAGCTACAATCTGAGGAGTCAGATAGTGAGGAGATACGATATCAGATCACAGTAATGTTTCTTCTGGTACAAGACTAGGAGAGAATCAGTCCAAAGAAAACTCCTTAGCAGATTGAAGCAGTTGAAAAAAAAGTACATTTACTTGCTAATGCCTAATAGTCTCAGATGTCTACTGTACAAAGGAAAGTATTTGAACAGCTTAAAAGTTTTATGGCTAGAATAACATTCAATAAAAAATACATTTTTGCAGGACTGGTTAAGAAACCACATACAGGCGGGGATTCCCGGAAACCCCAGGGGCAGCTGCGCTCCAGAGGGCAGGGTGGGGAGCAGGGACAGGCCCACCCCACTGCCCCCAGAACCAGGAGGAACGGATGGCACTTCTCCCCAGATACTGCATCCTCCCTCCCTCAGCCTTGGTCTCAGGGGTGTGACATCTCGGACAGTTGTGAGCTGTCAGTCACTGTGCTCCTAACTCTCCCTTTCAAGTTCTAAGCTCTACTGCTGCAGACTTCAGCATATATGGCAAGGATGGAGACCTCATTTCCTTAGCTATGGTGGTGATGGATGAAATGACAGCATCCAGGTCAGAAGCAAACACTTCTGATGCTCCCAAAAGGACACCAGCTCTGGTTCAAAGGAACAAGATCAGGGATCTGCGGCCACGAACTCAGCACAACCCAGACTACCTCCTGGCTCAGCCCAGCTTTACGTTAGGAAAATCCCCAAACTGAAAGCTGGGTGCTGTCTTTGCCATCTACCCACATATCTGACCTGCTGCCTGTTTTGCTGTAACACCCTGTTCAAAGGAGAAGCCATGAACTTTCTGAGCAATGCTGCACTCTGGACAGAAGTGCTCGGCCAAGCTTCAAACGCACTGACGTGATGGCTTACAGATTTGCATCAGGACCACAGCAGGGGAGTCACTGCTTCTCACTATTTAAAGAGCTGAAACCAGGTGAGATCCAGTGTTTTCTAATAAGTTTGACCTAGAATTTTAAAATGCCTTTGATTCCAAAATTCAAAGTGAAAGTCAGAGAAATGAACCCATATGAACCAAACCCAAGAATGCATCTCTGCAAAGCACTGTGAGGTGAAAGCACAGCTTTGCAAAAGCTTTTCTTGATGTCTTCCTTCCAGCAGGCTTCTAAAACAGCAACTTTTGACTGACCAAATGCAAAATGCTTTCTCTGTACTGTTCTCAAATGGCTTTAAAAACAACTGGTTATAGATTACGAGTGCATTAAGAAAATGCCTTCATCTCGTGCAAGCATCTTACAGGGTTAGAAAGGATTTACCTTGTTTTGCCATAATCGCAATTGATGTCAGTGTGATTGGAAGGAGTGCTGAGGTGGAGAAGAGAGGGCAGTGCAAAATGAAACCCTAACAAAGTAAGTACAGCTGCCTGGTATTGACGAGTGCTTGCCTGACAGATGTCTTCCCATGCTTGAGAACATCAATACTATGGAACACTAGCACAAGGTATGCCCCACAAATGAACTGCCACGTAAGCATATCATAACAATAGGCTACTGATACACATATATATAATCTCACAGGCATACACAAGATGTATCACCTCATCAGATAATGCAGATCATGTTATCACCACTTTCTGTGAAGTATCTGTATACTTCACACTCATCACGGCACCTGGAGTGGTTGTTCTTCCCAACATCCAACTATCTCCTGCTCCCAACTATCTCCAAACAGCGTTAGGAAATTAAATGTGGAGAGAGCAGAAGCCTAGTCTGCCCAATTTGCCAGAATCGTTTGCTGTTAGACATGCACCAAGGCTTTGTGTCCAAACATCCATCCTTACTGCCATCACATACTGCACAGAATCATTAAGGTTGGAAAAGACCTCTAAGATCATCTAGCCCAACTGTCCACCCACCACCAATATTGCCCACTGAACCACGTCCATAAGTGCTATATCTGCCTTTTCTTTAAATGCCTCCAGGGATGTGACTCCACCACCTCCCTGGGCAGCTTGCTCCAATGGCCTTTCTGGAAATCAATTCTTCCTGATGTCCAGCCTGAATCTCCCCTGGCACAAATTGAGGCCATTCCCTCTTGCCCTGACATTGCTTCGCTGGATGCAAACATCAGTTTGGCTCAGCTTGGGCAGGTCTAGCACTGAACAGCAGCAGCCTAGAGATGAGATGCACTTATGGCAGTCCTCAACTCTCGACTGACGACCCAACAGTAAAGCTGGGGTGGGGCTGCTATCTCTGCATCAATCACAGTGGAAAAAAAAAAAGACAATTTCTCTACCAGAGGCTGCATCCACCTGCATTTACCTGATACATTTGTGCTCAAGTCCAAAGGGGCAGATGTATTACAGCAACACAGATAACTGCACCCAGTGTTGTTAGAATTCAGCAGCCATCCTGAGGACACAGCTCTTCATGCATGGGAACTGCACAAGCGTTTTCTGCAAGCACCGTCCTCACAGCCACAGATGCTTTCACTTCCTGACCTGCAGCAAAGGGATATCATCTCCCCAGCAGATGCCAGTAGACAGATTTCCTCACATGTGTAAAAAAACATGAAATCTCTGTTCTCTGAGTAATATCATGTACCACTTCCTCGACTGCAGGGTATTATGCTACTTACATAAAACATTATTGTGATCTTTAACCTTGTGGGGGAACCATGCTGTATGCAATACTGGGGAAAAATAACATGGGAGCAGGCAAACATACACGGAAAGATAGTCCTGTTACTCTCCAACGTTGTTCCAGCTGTGCCCCTTTAAATGAGCTCAGCACGTAGCCTGTTTTTCTGTCTGTATCCCCACTGTGCTCTCTTCTGCCTTTAATTCAGTCTTCCCCTCGCACCTCCCGCTATCCTCTCACTCTGTTTCAAAGCATCCCGATTAGCAGGAACAACACTGAGCAGAGAAGTGGTGCCATGGAGTAGGAAGAGATTCTGTCTCAAGGAGAGAAGTGACCTTCATCCCTTCGCTCAGTCACTGACCTGTGACCGCAGCCTCTGGTTCCTTCCACTGTCTTTGAGGCAGCTGGATGGACAGCCTATGGGACGTCAGCCAGGTCACCAGGACAGAATAAAATGTCAGTTCTGAATTGAGTTCCAAAGAACTGGTCCAACTGATTCAACAGGCTCACCTAAGAATTACATGAAGAATCACCTCTCTATTGCATTTTTCCAGCTGCAAACAACCACAGCGCATGTGCCAGCAGTGTGTGCTTGGTTAGGAGCCCCTTCCAGGGTGCACACAGACCTGTGCCGTGCTCCCCCTTCCCTGCAGACATGGCCTGATGCTCCTCTCTGCCCTCCTGCTTCAGCTATGCACCCTGACTTCCCTGCTACTGCAGTCCTGACCACAATACGCACCCCATTCTGGGAGAGAAACTTTTAATTACTGCTATGCGGTCTTGCTTGTGCTCTTGCTTTTGTTTGTTTTGTTTCATTTGCTATGTGGTTTTGGAACCCAGAGGCATACAGCTTTGTAAGAGCTAAAAACAATGCAATCTGTTTTGCTGCACACATCTAACGATAATTAAACGCAAACTTTCCTTGAAGCTTCTCTCGCAATTAGAGCCACCACAGCATTTCCCCTCCTGCAGGGATCTGCTGTTCTGTGCACAAGACTGCCCATGACAACAGGCTCCAACCACTTCACAACGACACAGGGTCAAGAAAAAATGCTCATCATCTTTCCATCAAGTGTCGCTCACTCGCAGTACCGAAAGGTCCAGGAGTCGCCCGAGCACAGCCCCGCAGGTGCCAGTCCCGCACAGCCCTGCTCGCTGCAAGCCTCCTCTGGCTCGTGGCGGTGCCAGCTCACACAAATGGAAAGCACATGCTGAAGTTTCAAGAAATCACTTTCCTGGAAAAAGAAAACATATACAGGGAACTTTTGCTTTTCCAAATACAGGTTTCATTTTCCTACCCAGAACTTCTCCCTCCAGCTGCAAATCCTAAAATTCACGTTTTAAAATATTCAAAAATTTTACTGAGTCACAGTCAAGCCAAGCGTTCGGAGACTTGATTTTTTGTAACCTCATTCCTCGAAAAGTAGGAGAGAAAGCAAATGTGCTGCTTCTACTGCAAATGATGGAGCACCAGGTTAAGGAGGACTCATCGCTGGCGCTGAGCAATATCAAACTGCTGGCTCCAGGCTCTGCTCTGTTTGTGTGTGCATAATCGGCTCCACGGAAAGGAAAGTCGATGGGCTTCAGGCAGCAGCTGTGACAAGGAGACACTACATGAAAATTGTTTTGATTCATGCTCCCAAGGCATCTATCCTAAACAAAAGGCTATAGGTGCTGACAAGCTTCAGCAATACAGATTAAACCGAGACAGGAAAAGTAATTGAAGGAGAAAAATAAACAAAGGAATATTTTAGTAATCTCAAGGATGAAAGGCTCTTTTGACTGGCTTTGCTAGTCTTCTAACACAAACCTTTAGCTTTGCTTGGAAGAATACTAGATTCTCTATGGGATGCCAAGTTATGAATCCATCAGAAAAATCTATTTTTGAAATCTTTCTATCTTGCTACCAAAGGCAGAAGTCATGTTGACAAAAGTGCCCACTGCGCTTGACATAGCCTTTCCCTGTTCCTTGTTTTAAACATCATGAAGGAGGTTGGGACTAAGGGATTTGTAGATGTGAAGCAAAGCCTGTCCCTTTAATCTGAAATCTGTCTTGCTTTGCCCTTAGGTTGACATTTATTGTTTAAAAATCTTGAGAAAATGTACTGAGGAATTGCCCATTCCCATCAGTTTCAGTATGAAATGTTTAAAGTGCACATATTTCATCTAGTGCCAGGTCCAGGATCACAGCCAGGTCTTGTTTGACAACCAGATGACTAACACAAAGGGGTTCCCCTTATGAAAACGTTTAGATATGTGAATTGGCACACGCGAGCAGATCACAACATACCCTTTTGGGAGCCAGATCACAGTCATGTGTGGGGCATATGGGCAGCCACATGAAAAGCACGCTGCCACGCCGAGCAGGGAACGATCGCGTTGAATAAGCAGGCGGGCAAATGTGAGGGTCATTTTATATTTCACTGCAAGTCGTAGAGGTGCTTAAGGGTGTTAAATGGAAACAATTTTAAGACTGCAAATGAGAACTGACCGCGCACTGCCTGGAGGTCGAGTAATGCTGATGTGTAAATTTGTGATTACTCAGTGCGCACATGGCCTGTGCCTTCAGCATGGGATTAGGATTCCCACATCAACCGTGGGCATGAGGCATCAACTGAAGACGTGAGTGGTGCTCTTCTAGGATCTTGCTTCCTTGACTATTCTGCTAGATCCTAAATTTCATCTTCAGTTTTAAAATTATTTCTTCTAATTAAACAGAAGTATTTTCTGCCTGTCAATGAATATGTGTCCCTGAAATACAGATCTACTGAATGAGAAGTGGGAGAAGCATCCCTGTGATATCCCAGGTAAGACTCCAAGCAAATGAAACACAAAAATCCCCTCAAAAAATAAAAAAAAAGAAAAGGTTTTGGGAACAGATGTGCAGAAATATTTGTAAAAATGAGCTCTCTCTCTTTTTTCTACTCCTTGTATGGCTTTCTCCATGCTATCAACCTTACACCTGTCATTGCCAAACTGGATTTCTGCAAATGCTTCAGACAGATGACACAGACCCATCAGCTCAGCTTACCCTTCCATTCCTGGCCCAAAGTTGGGCAGGATGAGGTCCTAGCTTGGCACTGTGGCTCAGCACAGCCTCATGATACTGCACACGGAATGAAAAGCAGCTTCCCAGCACGTGGTGCCAGGTTGAAAGTCTCACTGCCACTGGGACAGCACAAGGGCACGGCAGGAGGCTGCCAGGCTGCTCAGCCTTCTCTTCAAGCCCTTGTGCAATGACTACAAAGTTGTGAGAAATTAAATGTCAGTATTTGACTCGGTAAATATTTTGCATGGAGAGAAGGTAACACGATCACAAAGAATTTCTTGGCATGGGCTGCTCTCTCAATTAATATTTACCCGTCATCTTCCTGTCATTCCTCTACACTGATTCCAAAATCCTAACAGCTATGCACATATGGCTTTCCACGGACATGTTTTAGCTGGGGAATCTTCTTTTGCAGCTCTTATGAGGTCCAGCTGTTCCTGCAGCTCTCACTGAAGCTTTGATTCCTCCTCGCTACCACCTGTAGACAAAGTACGCACTCCCATGCAGAGAATATGTGACAGTGCCACAGAACAGGAGATGCCCTTAACAAAGCCAACCTCCAAATCTTCTTTTGATTTATGTGCAGCAGTATACTTCTAGGGCACTGTTGTTCTGTCAGATCCTAAGCAGCAAAAAAACACCAGAGTTTAGGAGAACAAAATGATGCAACGCCCACCCCGACCCACCAAAGCAGTCTGGATGCAGGACCAGCGGACACGCCATCTGTTTTGACTATGGCCTGAGCCACCCAAAATCGAATTACGAAATTCTCCCTTGCTATTGTTCCTTATGGCAAACAACACCAAGCAGGCAGTGCAAGGCTATGGTGGAACAGCTGCCTTTACCCACCACGTTCAGGAACCCACTGTATCCCCTCAGCAATTGGGAAATGACCTGAAATCCTCGATTATTCTCCAAGCCATGACTGAACCAAGGAGCAAACTTCCTGGTGGGCTACTTCAAAAATACAAACCCATCTTGAAAAGAAAAAACTAACACTAACATTTTTGTTTATACATTTCTCCCACCTGTGAGCCCTCACAGTGGGCAGAGCCTACTCAGGAGGTTACTGCGGGAGAATTCTGCAGGCTGCAAAGGACTTCACAAGGTCATCTGGTCCAACCTCCTGCCCAGCACAGGTCAGCTATGAGATCAGAGCTCAGCACCAACCGCTCCGGTCCTGAAACTCTCCCAACGACGGAGACCGAAGAGCGTCTCTGGAGAATCCTGATCTGCTGCCACGGGGCCAGCTGGCACACAACCGAAGCTGGTTCAGCCGTGCCTGCTGTGCGGGCTCCGGCAGAACGCTGCTGGTAGCCTGCCAGCTGCCTCCAAAATGCTGGGTGAAGAGGAATTCTCAAGTGCCTGTCTTACTGTCAGCAGCCTCCGTCATTAAGGAGTCGCTGCGTCTCACTGCAATACGGGGATCGTGTTCAGAGCTGACAGTGAAATATCCTCCTGCCTACACACAAAAGCCACGTTTTCTGCTCCTGTTTCAGATACCTTCAATACATCTCCAGTTTCACTGTAAAACTATTGCGCCACATATCAACACTATTATATTAGCTGACAGCAGCTAGTAATTTCTGCTGTTAAGATTGCAAATGACCTTCAGATAGCTTTGCATTCTTACAACTTTCTCGAGTACCATGGGGACTGTAGTCTGATAAAACTGCTTCCAATGGTAACAGCAAACACAGAACACACAACCACGAGTCAAGTAATTTATGTGCTCAGCTGAGGAACGTGGCAGGCTGTTTCATATGCTTACAAATCAAATGAGCAAACTCAGCGTTCGATACAGTCCCCTTCTCCTACTTAGTGCAGTGTAACACATCTCTTCCACCATCATTCAGAACAGGATCCTGAACTGAATGCAACCAGGGCTGCTGAATTTGCTTCAATGATTTCAGCACTGAATCAGATGAACATGCAAAAATAATATAAATCTATTTTCACTCCCCAAAAAGCTATGGATGAAGTAATCTCTACTTGCAAAAGCAGAGCACTTATTTCTCCCTCCTGAACGTAAGAGCACAAACACATTATGTAAGTATACGTTCATTTCTTGGACAGAAAGATAGATTTAATTTAATTACACACATTAGAAACACTGCAAGTGAACTACACACAATGCCACCTTTCTGTTGATGCAGAGGATTTACTGTTATCAATCACTGCTGACTGCCAGCTTAGCGCTTCACAGTTATTCTCACCTCTGATAGGAAGCCACTTACAAACAGGGAGATGTGCTTCTGGTTTCTATCGGTTGGGGATACAGATGAGTTGTTACCGCCTTATCTTCCCGTAACACTGCAGAGCCAGTAGTGAAATCCACATGATTTAGGTTCACGCCGGGTGGGAAATGCTGAACATGGAAAAAAGCAGATTATCTTCCCCAGGCTCTTTTCTTAGCTCCAGGCTTTGCACCATGCCGAGAAAAAGCTCCCTAAACATTCCTGTCTGAGAACCTGGCAGAACAACTGGCAAACTGGGACCTATATTTCTTACAGCCATTAATATACATTCAACAGTCCTCCTGCCTTTGCTCTGTGAACCTGCACGCATCCAAAGGAAAAAAAAAGGCTGGAATAATAGCAGCGAATGCCATGATTAACTTGTCGTGGCAAACTGCCACGTGAGTTTTTCAGGCTGGCTCTGGCCTCATCCTGTCTTACCCCGCTGCACGGCACCTGAGTAAGGTTGAGTAAGCAGAGTCACAATGCAGTGGAGCACCCACTCTGTTATCAGGCCTGGGAGCAGGACATGTGATTTGTGCCTCACTTTGTGTTCATTCCTCATACTGCTGAGCCAGATGCCAAATAAATGCAGCAGCTAGTGAACACTGACCTTACCAGTTTTAGAACATCAATTATCGCCGTTATATTATTAAAACCAGCAACATGCCTGGAATTACACCAGTATGGAGATGATCTCTGACCAAGCAACTTCCTGCCATATGGAGATAACCACACTAGTCATTACACATAGCACATAACCACATAGCACATTCACACTCATTTAAAGTGTATTACACAGCAAGTGTTGGTGTAAAGGCAACGGTATGTTCAGAACAGGGGAGGACTGGGAGGGAGTTAGACACTAAAAAACTGCGTATTTCTTGATTACATTGTGCAGCAAGCATCACACTGCTTCCAGATTCAAATATACAATGTCCTTAAGGCAGCCGTGTTCAAACCTGGATCCAGGTTACTTGCTCACAGGACCCAAAGCATGGCATGCTCTTAATAAAGTTCACCACCCCAAAGGAGCCAGTGGTGCCTCTGTGAGTGTCTGACCACAGGCACAGCCAGATTTCGGACAATGGGTATTCACACTCAGCTCTGTACTTGGAGCAGCTGCTGCCTTTCTGTGAATCTTACAGAGCACCTCAGCATTATTTTAAGCATTGATCACTAACGGAGAAAATGCTTCTCTCAGATCTGGCAGGCAGCTGCTTTCCACAGTCCTGGAAGGACTGGCTCTGACAGGGAGAACTTCACTGTTGCTTACTTTTTTTTCTACTTAGTCTTCAAAGCTACACATCACCTCTATGATTATTTGCTCCCAGTATTATATTTTAAAGCAATTAAAGACTAAGACTTACAGATGTGCCTGTAAGGAAACTGGCATCCAAGATGTTAAATGCCTGCACAGCACTGCAGAGTACAGTTCATATTCACAGGAGGTTTCCACTAACTTGCTTGGACAAACTGAGCAAATGTCAGTGGGAATTCTGACCCTGTTCATTACATTAATCTTTATAACTACTCGTCCAGATGTTTACATGTTCCTGGGATGGAGATGGATTTTACTCATGTTAATTTTTGCAGCCTGTTGCTATGTGGAGCAAGAAATAGAGGCTCTGGTATCCACAGCTAGTTCTGTCCCTGTGCTCAGGTGAGGACAGAGATAGCTCATGGCAGCAATGCCACCTCCAAGGGCACCAGCCCACGCTGCTGACTGGCACTACTGCTGCTGGGCACCAGATTCCTGTACCTATGGAAAGCTCCAGCCTGTGCCACCTGCCACGCAGCCCCCAAAGGAAGATTGCTGGGTTAGAGATGTTTTCCTCTACCAATCAGCCTCCTAAGCTACATCTAAAAATCAGACGTGCTTGTGGTTTGCTCTGGATAATTGTTGTTCAAAAATAATGACCTAATTAACAATGAGCTGAAGTACCAAGTAACAGTAGCAATTTGCAAACTACAGGAAGAATACAAGGGCCCTTTTAGACCCTTCAGATGATATGATCTCCAATCTTATTTCAGTATGCCTACATAGTCTCTTTTGAGCTTTCCTGACAGCAGCATCCAGCAGGGAAGATTGCCAGTGAGACACAGTTACTGCAGCTTGTTCCAGCACACGTCTCCATCAGTTGGGAACACCACAGTCACTGTGAGGCACTGAAGCTTCATTAGTGACTTCTGCAAGGTTATATAGAAGTGCTGGTATTATCAGCCAGTCATCCAACAAGAACAAAATCTTGGGTATGAAGCCCCCAACTACAACTCTTTTTCCTCAACATATTTTCTCAATGAAGTACTTGGCTGTATTTCAGCCCAAACTATGTTAAAAGAATCTGCTGCTCCCCCAGAAATGAGCACAACCCAGACTCTGCTGGACTGTTAGCCTTTGCCCTTGTTATCTCAGCTGATAGGAGGCTGCCCTAGCAAATAACTGCCCCAGGCAACTTGAATGCAAGCCTTGGGGAAAACTGCCATTATGAAAAACTAATCTTTATGTAGGAGAAGCTGGTAAGATAGGATCGCTATAGGATTTTTAAGCTGACTTCAAAATGCTACTAATTAGGCAGAAGATTCATTTGAGTCATGCATGGAAAGAAGCCCAGGGCCTCCACCCTCGTGCTGTATTTAAGAGAAGGGCACGTTCTTACACTGCATGCTCCTGCTTCCATCTGCCATTGCCTGGTGCAGCTCCATGGGACAGTGGTGAGCCCTGAGGCTCCCATGATCCATTAAACAATGCGTAAAGACACTGGAGAGGGAGTTTTCACTTCAAAAGAACCATTTGTCGAGTTGCTTTTGTGTCTATGGTTTTTGTTTTGTCCCCCATCAGCAATTCTGTGTGATGCACTGAAGGTACTGACATACTGTGCTAGATTATCTGGAACAAATCATCCCGCATTTCAGCACGTGTCCTTCAAAGGGATGACACATGCTCAGTTTGCTGTTTCAAAGATCACACTGTTTGTCAGCACAGTCTGCAGTTCACCAAACAGATAACACAACACTGCTCTTGCAGAAGATGCAACTCGTGGTGCCTAGGCAGATCTTCTGCAGCTTCATTCTTTTGCTGGTTGCTCTGAACAAAGCTGCCTGCAACAGATCCTAGGAGATGTAAAATCTGGAGGTTAGTTTGTTTCATCATTAGATCTTCTGGTGCCTAATGATAGAGGATTGTTTCTCGCAGATTCCTCACCTGGTTTACAACAGCACAACTTCCAGTAGCATCACATTACCTCACTACCTGCTTCTCCCTTCACTTCACTCCAACCTGGAAGTCCCCCAGCACTCCCCTTTACCACGAGAGCCTCAGGGTAGAACCACTTATTGGGAGAAGCCACTCAAAGGGAACTGCAAGGAAGGAAAGCTCCTAGGTTATGTGCTGACACATGGAGTAGGGGATCCTTCAAACACACTATTTTCCATAACCGATTTTTCATATAAAAACTAGCTATGAATTCCAATTACTAGATTGTTTGAAATTCCCAGTGCCTTTTGAGGATGGAGACCAAGATGTTAGAGCTATCGCTTTGTTTCTGATGCACTCTGATCATTTGTGTTTCAAAAACATTTGCCATGGGAGTGTCTGGCGCATGAGATTAAATAGCCAAGTCTGAGATGTGCACACAAGACTTGTGTTTGGATGGCTGCACTATCCCAGGCCACTGCTTTGACAGATCTAATGTTAGCTTCCTTCCGGCCATTTGTGGAGACTTCTGCTCATGTCCCTGTCCTTGTGGCAGCACCGGTACTGCAGGGAGCCAGTGCTGAGACATTTCAAGGGGAAAATAATGCATGTTTCTGTTTTCCACCAGCTGAATGTGACTGAACAGCACAGCCCAGGTTCACGACAGTGAATTAATGACAATTATTTTTTGCAGACTTGATCAGACAAGCGAAGAGATAACTGGCAAAAAAAGAAGTAGATAAGCATGTATTTAACATGCGTTGATGAAAGAAATGGAAATTACCCAACCTGACAGAATCAATAAAGACTCATTAACTGCAGTGAAGATTAATGGACTATGAGAAGAGCTAGATATACAGCCATTAATCTTTCTTGAGGTGCTGCATAAGTAATGATCAGTGTGGCCCTCCTTCATTAACAAATCCATGCTGTTCAAACTATCATAGGGTATGCAGGCAGCCTCAGTCAATTAGCTCAGCTCCTTCAGCTTCTGGTTACTGCAGCAGGAATGTGAAAGTGGACCATCCAAGGAACAGTGCTGCTCCGGATTTTCTCCAGGCACCTATCTGCAAACCATTTGCTCTTTAACTCCTTGCTCTCTAGGCAACAACCACGTTAGCTCCACGACACACACCCTGCACTGCACATCTGGTGGTTACTGTACGGAGCGCCGTGTCCTTGTGTCAGCTCACAGCAATGCAGGAATTCCAGGAAATCTTCTAGTCCTTTTAGTCACTGCAGACCTGGTCCTTTGTTCTCAGAAGGGCTGCGAACCCCTTCCCCAGCTGCGGGGTAGTAAGGAACTGTGATCCAGCAACTCACCTTCAGGTGCCAAGCTGTCAACAGAGAGGAAGACAGTAAATGTATGATAAACACAAAATGGGCCACATCTCCATTTCTGAGCATACTCAGTGGAAGAAAAGCAGAACACAAATAGCTTCAAATTCCAAAGAAAATGATTTTTCCTCGCAGCATATCAAGGGAGAGGTCTGAGCTCCATGCCCTTAGAAATAAACAGAGGACCAAGTATTACGACTGCCAAGACTGTATCTCTGCATACATTGAAACAGATCTTGTAAGTACTTAACACTGAATGATATCATCCGTAACACTATACGAGAAGCTTTAAAAGCAGATTCGTATAGAAAACAATAAATCATCTGCTTCGGTGGCTGGCAGCCAGGGTGACGTTACCCAAATACCATCCCCACCAGCCCCACAGCTGAGCGGGGCATTCCCCAGGGCAGTCTGTGCTCTGCAAGCACTGCCACAGTGGCCCCCCCAGCACAGGCAGCCCCGCACCGAGCCCTGGCTGTGGCCCAGGTGATCAAAGCCTGGCCCAGGGATGTGGATCCCCAAGGACAGCTGGGAGAGCTGAAGCTGCTCTGAACAGGAGGGGGACAGCACTGACCTGGAATCACTCTTTCTGGAAGAGCTCAGGAAGGGCAGGAGGCAGAAGCTGAGCTCAGCTCTGCTCACCTGTTGTGTGTCCCCCCACAGCCCACCCAGCCATGGGTGCACTGCAGCCCTTGGGTGCACTGGAGGAAGGTGCTCTACCCCCACCCTGAGATGGCTGTGCCTCTCCATCTCTGCACCTCCCACTTGTCCCTTGCACCAGATCTACTCATTTTCATGCAACCCTAAATTAATCCTTTTCCATTACACTTAATGTAAGTGTCAGAGAAAACAAAACTATTCACACCTACATTCTGGGGAGAACAAACACACAGAGCTGCTCGGCTAGCAGTGAAACCCACTTCTTTTCCAAAAGAAATCCACAGAAGCCCCCAGCTCATAGGGCAACAGCAGTGCCCTGTTATTCCAACACTGTTTGCTTTAATTACCTTCTTACTCTCTGCTTCACCCCATTCTGCTGGTCTCCCAGTGAGGCCAGTCCCACCAATACATTTGTTTTTCAACTTGGTATTGAATCTACAGAACATTCTGCATCCAGTGTAATCCCCCCTACTCAGAAATGCTAATTCCACAGATCCCAGAGCATCTCTGGGGGATTTTGCCACTTCTTCCCTGGCCTAAATTGCCTTCCCTGTACAAACTTTTACTTAACCAAAAGCCTGCAGTTATCTGCATGGCCCTCTGTTTTCCAGATTTCCCTGAGACCTGGTTAAATGGAGGTCAGCCGTGCTCCCTGAGGGTTCATTCCACAAAGCTCTTCATGTGCTGAAGTCAGGCTCCAGTGCACAGGTTTACGTGTGAGCCATGAATCCATCCACCTGAAGTCAGCCCTCGGTGCGAACTCTCACCTTGCTGGGTTGAGATGTCTTTGGGATGCTACCAAGTTAAACATCATTATGGGAACCAGTCACATTTCTGAGGTCAAGCTACCCCAAATTATGATGGTAGGACAGCTGGTTGAAAAGATACTCAACTGAGTGCTTTTAGCTGAGTCCATGGCTACAACAGTAAAACATTCTTGTTTTCCTAACCAGTTGTCTTGGTCATTGCTAAAAGCCTGAAAAAAAAAACAAACAAAAAAAAAAACAAGTCCTTTTCTGTATTCAGCAACAGGCAGGACTTGGTTACAAAGCACCATCAAAAAATCATCTTCTTGGACTTCCTTGAATTGTATACTGCGTAACTTGCCTATTTTTAATCAAAATATGTCAGTCTAAAAAGAAATTCCTTGAAGCTGTTCCTCTGAAGGCACTAGGTTATAACCCATTTCTCAAAACATGAACTACATCTCTAAGAGTCCTAATTAGAAGAGCCACTCAGGACAGCTTTCGAGGATAAACAACTCAGATTTAAGTTCACTTTTTGCAGAGACGGCAGTATCTGCAAAAACATGCCTTGAAACATTTACCTCCCATCCTCCAACTGGGACCCATTTGTTGAAGAACCTCAGGAAAGTAAGATCTATAAGCTTCATTTGGATGGTCAGAACTCAAGCATTGGCATGGAGTTGCTGTCAGAGAGACTGCTTCGTGTTCTCAGCCACTGCAACTCCCTTAACACAAGATGGCCCCACTGGTCACCGGTGTGATGCCAGCTGCCCGGGACAGGTCTGGAAGCCACTTGCTGCACTCCTGCACCGGTCACACTCCCCCTGATGCCTTCCTCTCCAGCACTCTGAAGGCACAGTCCGCTTTCTACATCTTTTTTTTTTCCAACAAACACTTGTCAAAGCAAGCAGAAGTCATCCCCAAACTGAAATACATCTGGCAGCACCCTGCACGCACAGCACTCCTCCTGACACAGCACACGGCTACTGGTGGTAAGAGGGGATGCAGCCTTCAGGCTTTTTTCTATGGGGGACTTCTCTCATTAGCAGGAAAGGTTGTCTGTGGTAGTAATGTATCAGGTTCAGTTTAAAAAAGTCAGGGCCAAGTGGAAGTTCAATACTAAAACATCAGTGTCAGAACAAATACATAAATATAACACAGAGAGTAATGCATCTCTACTTATTTGCAAGTAAAACCAGTTTACAAGTTTGGCACCGTACAAGGGGAATAATGTGCAATGAAGCTGAGAACCATGACATAAAGTCAAACTGGCTGCCAACCTGGGCTGGGCACTGGGTGCAGACCCCTCTGCGGGGCCCAACACATCCACTGTCAATCCACACTTGCTTACTAATGGGGAAAACGTCTGCCATGGGATTGCTGGTTTGCTCGAGTCCCTGGAAAGCAGAAAATCTGGGGGAGTGGTGGATTCTTTCCTTGCACAATAGAGAATTACATCCCTTCTCTGGAATGCTTAGGCTAATTTGGGGAATTTAACAGATATTAATGGTCTTGCTGCACAGACCTACACACCAGTTTGCAGCTTTGGATGAAGGACTTGTGAATCTATCTCAAAACAAGACAAGTTTTGTAGCACTTCATAGCTTTTAAAAGTAGATTTCTCGAATTATTCACTTTCTGTGAAGTTCACGGCATTCCTCGGACTTCTTTACACCCTTCCAGGACTGAACTCTCCAGTTCTTGCTCAAGGAAGAACACTTCTGGAGGACACATGGGCAGGGCCTGCCCTGTCAGCTCTCCCACGTTTCTATCACCTTTCCTGTATCCCACCCATGCTGCTTCCAAGTGTTGCTGCAGCTTCCAATCCCACAGGACAGGCCTCCCTCCACAGCTCTCACCAAACGTCTCCCATATATAACCAACCAAGCGACCAAACCCATCACAACTGCAGCAAAGCTCCACAGAGGTGACCGAGGTGTAGCCCAGCTTTGCAGTGTCCCTGGTGCCACCAACCACCTGCTCAGTACCAGTGGCACCAGTGGCATGGCCACAGTCCAAGCCCAGTCCCTGGCTCACAGTGGGGAAGGCTATGTGCACCCTAACCTGCTTGTACCTAAAATACATACAGTTGGTCATACATTTTAGGTAGGAGTGGATGACTGTCTATGCAACAACAACCACGAAGGCCTGGACCTAGCCCTCAGAGGGCCCAGAGGATCACGTGGTATTTCAATAAGAATAAAGGATAACTATGAATAGTTAGACTAAGAATAAAGAATAACTATGCAAACTCTGGTTTCTTATGCTATGTTGAAAAATAGTGTTTTGTAGCTGGGAATCTGCTCTATGAAACAGTGCTGTTGTGCTCTTCGTATTTGTTGTAGTTTCCACAGAAGTAAATAGGAGGTATTACTTTTGGAGTGACCTATGTACTTTCAGAACAACCTGCGTATCTTTGCTAACTGATGAATGAGCTTACAAGCCAATATATCTCCTTTCCTGCACCTGCTTCACTTCGCCACACTTTCCCTCTCACTCTATAAGTTCATTTCTGGTTAATTCAAACCCTGCATTTCTGGACTGACGCTGGAAGAAATCTCTCCTCAGTGCTGAGGCAAGAACTGGTGACTGTAGTTCCTTTCCCTTGGAGCAATCACACCATCATCAGAACCAACAATTACTTAGCAAAGTAGTGTTTCATAAAGCACACAACTTACCCAATACCAACTGTTCTAGTTCATTTTCTGTAAGAGTTTGATACCAAGGACATCTCAGCACAGAATTCTACTGTCTTCATTTCCAGTATTTCTCACACGCTGGTGTCTTGGGGCAACTCTCTGATGCATGTTCCCATGTAAATGAAACAAAATATAAACTACCACATCTGCAGTTTGACCAAGATCTGAGAGAACTGTTGTAAAACATCAACTTTCTAAACTCGTTACAGTATTCTGGGGTCATATCCAACACTGAATTTGGTTTGTGAACTCCAGAGCAGTCCTATTTACACGAGAATAAACTGGGAGCAAAGTTATTAAACCAAGAAGTTTTATGCCAACGGGAAGTGAGAACACAGGCAGGGTATGGTCCATGGTTAAAATAGGTAGAGTGCACTGAAAGTAATACCTCCTATTTATTTTCATGGAAAATACATCATACAACCATAGATCTTCTGACGAAACTCACTTGGCCTCAAAATCAGGCTTCATCTTTTCTCCAATTAGCATCTTTGGGATGCTTTCATCTCAACCAGAGATGTTCCACAGTGCATCAAAAGCTTTTTCCTATTAAAAAAAAAATAAAAATTAGGTGCAACCTCAAATTACCAATTTATCCAGATTTCAACCTCTTTGATTCCGTTCAGTCCAACTTCTCTACTCGCAGCCATAATTCCTCAGTTCACAGGCTGCAGAACAGATGACCTGTTCTTTGGCAGGATAAGCTGTTATGTTTCCATCACAATCTATAAGCTCTGCTTCAAGAGGGCGAGCGGGCAATGGGCCAGGAGCAGAATACCTCTGCTTCACAGTCATTCTGAAGCCAAGATATTATTTTGACTATTCAAAAGCGTGAGTGGTCAAAAAGCAGTGCTTGGAAATTGAAACCATCCTCCATGCACCTCTGCTTCTCTCAAATTAAGCTTGAAAAGCATTGTGGATTACATGACTCATGCAGCGTGGGGACTGCATTTTCCCCATCAATAACAGTCTCAGTTTATATTTCTCAGTTGCACTCCAGCGTTTTTCCTGTTTGCAGCCAACGTGCAGAGCCAACCCACAGACCCTTGCGAGGGGTCACGCGGTGGCACGGGGCTCGTGGCACATCTCCATCACACTCCCACATCTGGCCACCCTACATCTGCCCGAGGAAGGGCCCTGTGCAGCCGTGCTGCAGACTCTGAGGCAGCATTTGGAGGTTGCTGGACAGCCCTGGTCTGCCGTCCCTTGCAAGGCATCGTGCCATGCTTTGGTTCATCTGACAGTTACAGGGCTGTCTGGGGCTCCCTTTAATCTCAATAGCAGGCTGAAATATTTTTCTAGCTGTTTAGCATTTCTGGTTTATGGCTGTCCAAGTGCTGCAACATTCTGCTGGTGTTACCATGTAAATCCCGAGGAAAAAGCTCGTGTCAAATTAGCTCTAGGCACATGGTGACCTCCCAGGTCAGCTCAATGCCTGGCTCTGACCACAACCAATCCAGCCCATTCTGTCCCCAGTCACTGGTCTCCAGGGGATGTCGCTATTGGAGTTCTGGCTGAGGGCTTTGCCTGGGGAGACACGTCACACTGCTTTTGAAACTTGGAAGTTTTAGAACTTCCTGCACATTTCAACGTACCTGGGAAAAACATGGGTGGAATGAGCTCGGCAGTGGGGTGATGCCTGCAAGCATGCAGCAACAGGAACTGCAGACATCAGCACAGCCCGAGCTGGCCTGCAAGACCTTGCACACAGACCTCAGTGCCATTACTCCCCTACCTTAACACAGCAGCCTGGAAATCCAACCTGAATGGAAATGTCCTTGAAGTGCCATCACCCTGCACTCTGTGCACTTCACTGCGCCCTACAGACCAGAATAAAAACACACGGACCCTGACAACCACAGGTCAGTATGCTCTGTCCCCAGAGAAACAAAACTGCAGCAGATCAGAAGTTTCAAGGAATAAGCAGCAGCTCTTTTTAGGCATTCCCAGAGCAGTCTCTGAGACTGCACACACAGTATGATCACAGCCAGGCTAACTCCTGGTCACACACTCTGAAAACTAAGGGAATGAGCAGAAAAAAACTGAAGACAGAAGTGATAATGCAAACAAGACAATACGATATTTGCTGAATCTGAATCCTAAAACACATTTCTGTTGGGAAAAAGGACAGCAATGCCTACCTCATAAGTTTGGCCCATCTGCTCCCAGATGCATGGCCACAGCATTGCCAGATGTGGAAAACTCAAGTTGGGAGTTGTGTCATGTGTTCTCAGGTAAGTTTTTAATTATTCTGTGTTTGTTTGAGACAGCTGCCTTCCCATCAAGTTCCAGAGAGTCCCTGCAGAAGTACATCCCTTGAACACACAGTAAATACTCAAAAACCAGCTCTGAAAGAAAGCAAAGTAGGCATGTAAGTTTGTACTAGAGCTTGCAGGTCTTAACAGACAAATAAGAGTGGCAGCAACGGTGGAGAGCAGCTCTCAGAGCTATTGTTTCATCATGTTCTCTGAAGTGTGTTTTCACCTTAACAAAAAAACAAAACCAAACCAACAAACATTTGCCATCACTGATCTGTCAGCTCTCAGAGGCTCGGAAGGATCCAGGCTTTGTGGCAGTGCATTCTGTGCTGTGAAGACAGCAGCACTGTGAGGTCCAGCTGCTTGTGTCACATGGGGCTGTGTGCACACAGCGTGCTGGGGCAAATGACTCAATCCATTTAAAACATATTAGCATGAAACACAAAAATACATATGCACAGGTACTACGAGGTGTGCTGGGTTTGATTGCTTCAAGACACGAAGTTAGAAGGCTGAACAGAGACAATATGCTTTGCATCCAAAACCTCCTGGTTTGGAGAGGGGATTTCAATGTATGTATTCGAAGTTCTGAAGAAACTTGATTTTACACAGATAAGTTCATGTTAGTCCAGCTTTTTTCTAACATCCTGTGTAAAATCTCATTAAATTAAATGGCTGGCACACCCTGCTCCTCCGAGTTTTAAGAGCTAACACTGTGTTTAAACGTTGCTTTCAGATGTCCAAAGGGGGCCACTAGCAGAGGTACTGGTACTGTGAAAGCACAGAATAGGACACAGCTACTTGCTCTAAAACATTTATGGTTAAAAAGAAGATAAAACAGTTATAAGTACTTACTGACAAATGCAGAACTGAAGTGATGAAGCAGACTTCTCACTGTAAGCTGGAATAACTCACCACCCTTCTAATGTAATCCCTTCTAGTTCTGATTTTTCAAGTACAGGGAAGACAATAAAAATTAAAAGTAACTGCTGCTAAATTATTGTTTTAAGACTGAATTAGAAGAGTCTGCCTTAGAAATAGCAGACTGCTGTATATTGGTCCCTATTGCACGAACAGCAGGGAATGGGAATCAGCAGAGCACAAAGCAAAACCAGTGGGGCAAAACCAGTAAGAGCTAAACAAGGGTGAGAGAAAACAGATTAGAAAGAGGAATATTCACTGCAGAATACACTGCTAACATTACTTCCTTTAGAAAGCAGAAATTCAATGTTTGAGGATGGCCTCAAACACTGATGAAAAACAAAGGAGTACAGATCTGAGCTGAGAAACGGTGTCCCTGAGCTGTAACCCACCACAGAGATGTGCTTCCCAGGGGCACCATGAGGAAACATGTCCCAGTGCATCCTTTGACTGCTCACTGATCCCACTGCCTCACAGCAAAACAGCACTGACATAGCACCCCTGCAGCAAGACACACAGCCCTTCCCACTCACAACAGCTCCCTGCAAGCGAGCCCCATACCCACGAGGCCCCCACATAATCACACACAAATTCAGTCAGACTCATTTCACGTGGCATTTTTCACAGTGTTCTCTTTTGCTCAGAATTTAGGAATATTAAGTTGCTCAGGCACTTCTAAATGTTATTGCACACCAAACAGATAGAAGGCACCATGAAGAATTCACAGCATGTGCCATGCTGATGGTGACAGAGACCCCAGAGGGCAGCTCAGGGCTGAGGTGGATGTACTTGCAGGTATAATGCAATTAACCAGATGCTGGACCTACCAAGTTACTGGCTACTCACCTGTTGCCAGCATTTGGATACCAGATAACACATAACTACTTGGTTCCATTCTGGATAGTGATAAACACTGCCCCAGGGCAGTGGGCAGCCCTACCTGCTGCTGCTAATGGGATATGCTGAGGCCACACCAACATTTGAACACACTCAAACATTTACCTTCCTTCAAACCCTTTCAAAAAGTCTTCCAGCCCATTGGAGAGTTTTGCAGAAATTAATTAAACTGTCACTTCCGGGAGCATCTTACAACTTTCAGTACAATTTGCCCCTGTTTAGAGCTGAATAAATCACTAGAGCAGCCTTGTTCCTCAACACGAGCACAGCCCCTGCTCCACTGCCTCCAGACAGGCTCTCAGCACACACTGTATTGTTATTAGCAAAGGTGCCAAGTCTACAGCCCTGCTTTGAATTTAAGGCTCTCTGCTGCCGCATTGCAAAGGTTTTCACTGGAATGTCACTCTCACTTCCAGGCTTTGATGATGTTTCAATAGCACAATGGCAGGCAGGTCCCTGCCACAACAAAAAGCCAACTACAGTGTTTGAAAACATGGAATTCTTTGGCCCAGCAGAACACGTGTCATTCTGGATGCTCTGCACTCATTCTGAGCTCTCTAGGAGTGGATTACTGTAATAGATCAATAGCATTTGCTCTTGAGATCACTGCATGAGCCAAGCTAAGAATGACAGCCTTTGCTGCACAACAGACTATAAACTTAGTGTTCAAAAAGCAATAAACTTGTACATAGCTACTACAGTTATTTGCCACAGGTACTCATCCACAGCACAGAACATACATCACAAGCTCCAGAAAGAGAACCTTTTTCAACTAGGTGCTATTTATCCGCAGCAGTGCCCACATGAACATTCTTCTAGTAAAAGTTCACGTTTTGCATATATTTTCATAACTCAGACCTCTGGTTTTGAACTGCACAAAGCTGTTCCGTGAACGTGTAGGCAAACACGTTTTAATAGATATACATATAAAAATATATACTCCTACATACAGGGCACACGGTCCCTAGTAGGGGTCCTTCCAGCCTACTCGAGCAAACATGGTTTTGATGGCCGAGGTACAGAGAAGGAAAGGTTTTCCTTCAGCCCTCCTGGAGTTTCTGACCTATTACCTACGTACACATGGATCTCCCCTTGCTTCCCCTGTTCACCCATCTGCTCCAGATGTCCCACATGCCAGCAGCCTGCACCCAGCCAGGCTCTGCAGGACAGAAGCCCTCTGCATGGCAGGATGGCTTCCCAGCTTCCATTCCTCCAGCAGCTTTCCCCAGCAGCCTGCCAGCCTTGTTAGGGAGGATGCATTGGCCACAAGAACTTTCTGTGTAAAAGAAGCCTTGCCAAAGAGCTGAAATAAAGTCTATGGATCTAAACGGAAAGCAGCACTAAAAAACAATTAGTTTATCTCTTTGGTTTAGAGAGTAGGATAATGCATCTCAGAGATGGGGCAACAAGCCGCAGAATGGAATACGGTGCAAGGAGCTCGCTGATGCTCAGCTCTTCTCAGACTCCTGATACACAGACACAGCAGAGCAGAAAGGAAATACCTGTAGAAATCCTGAATGAGGCTCCTTTGGAAAGCAGCATTGCTGACAGCAGAATCACTCCTGGGAAAGAGGCTCAGCGCTGCAAGTTCACTTCGCTAAAAGGGAGAAATGTCATTCTGGGCAGTGACCATCAGCTTCCCAGGGTGGACAAGACAGCCAGGCAGGGGAGGGGAAAGAAATCATATGGGGTGACCCACCTTCTTCCTAAGAAGTGACCCAGCAAAGAGCACAGAAGAAGCTGAAGCAAATCAGATTGTCCTTGTAGCTCCACAGCACCTGAACCATCTGCACTTCCCAGGGCATGCGGGGAGGCTGCAGTGCCTGCGGCAGGAGGTGGAATCCAGGCAGTACATGAACATGTGATATAACACAGGTTTTTTAGTTGTATCTGTGTTGCTTTGAGCTAGTCAACCCCAGTAGCCAATCCCCTCCCCTTCCTAAAGCGATGCCAGCAGAGTCCCATACATGGAGCTCCTGACCATGGCTATTATATGCAGCTTGATGGCTAGCTGTTACTGCTCCAGGTTAACAGCCACAGGGTCCATGGCACAGTAGGATCAGGTCAGAAAGGCCTCGTTACACCCAGGGACAATTGCATGGCTGATAGTGGAGCTGAACAACACAGAAATACGCTCAGTACTGGAATAAGAACCACCAGCAGCTGCAGGAGGGGGGCTGACTATTTACCAATGTCAAACTGTATAAACATCTATGCATTTCTCATTGCTCAACCTGCTGCGAAGGGCTCATGTATAAAACACCAGCTTGCACATTCCACAACAGGTTTTTTCTTAGGAGGCTGTCAGAAAGGATTTGGATGAGGTCAGGCTCTGAACACAGAACATTAAGTCTTCAGTGGAGGACGGACACAAAAGCTCCATCTTCTACTGTACAGCATGCTAGCAAAGCATGCATCAGCCCCATTTGTTTCATTGCTAGCAATTACCAGCTACAGCCAGGGTGACCTGGTGAACCAGCTCTGTGATGCAGCCATTAGTCACAGTTCAGCAGCCACCATGATACAGTCAGATTCTAAGCCCTGTGAAGCAATGGACAGGTATCAAACAGTTGAAAAACCATAGACTAAGCACAAGCAGCTCTGTGGCTGCCAAGGGGGGAAGAAACCTCATGAAATCTGGAATGTGTTTCTACTTACTGTCCATCCTAGTAAAATAAAATGATCTCTCATTTGAGCATATGGTTCTGCTTAGACAAGAAACTGTATATATTGGTCTAAATCCAGAATAGCCTTTCTGACATATTACTCAGTATTAGAAAATCACTACAACCTGCATGCTCTGTAGCAGTTCCTAATGCTAAGTGCAACAAATCTGCAATGATCCTCCTCCTCCCCCTCTCCTCCTCAGCAATCTGTCCTAGGCCCGTTCCTTTTTGCTCCTCACAGTCACACCTCCCCCTGCATGGTCCGCTGGAAACACCTTTCTCCTTTCCCCACAGTGCTTCCCTCCTGATGAACATCTCTCTCCAAAAGAAGAGATGATGGCTTTTCCTTTTGAAAAGTCTTCTGGCAGCACCTCAGCAGACCACAGTTTGGATGGTAATATTCTGATGGCAAAGGTTTAGCTTTCAAACTGATAATGTCTCACAGATAAGCTGCGTGCATGTGCTGTAAGGCATGTATGTGCTTTAACAGATTCCTTAGATCCTCCTCTTCTGCTCTGCCCTGGGGAGGTCACATCCGGAATACTGTGTCCAGTTCTGGGCTCTATAGAGATGGTGGGATCTCTTTCTCTGGAGACACTTAAAGCCTGCCTGGATGCTTTCCCCTGCAGCCTGTTGTAGGGAACCTGCTTCAGCAGGGGGTTGGACTGGATGATCACCAGAGGTCCCTTCCAATCCCTACAATTCTGTGATCCTGGGTCAACAAATGGGACCTCTCCAAAATGGACAGTAATCTAACTGCGTTTTCCAGTTGAAAATGTATTTTAGAAAAGATTCAAACCTTCTACATGAACATACTCGTTTTCAGAAAACGTCACCGCAAAAGAAATATTGAATTGAAACATTTCAGTGAGATCAAAATATTTGAATGGGGAAAGCTCACTTTGTAAGAATGGATACGGATGGGAAAGGAGACTTTGCCAGAAAACCACTCAGCCAACTGGGCCTGGGCTGGATCCAGACGTGTCAAAGATAGATTCATGCTAGGCTCTTCTTGAGCTCACAGAGCTGCACAGCAGTGGCAAGCAGGGGGGAGTTCCAAGGCACCTGTGCCGAGGATGAACTGGAAGCCCAACCCCTCTGGCATCTCAGAGTGCTGTACACACAGTACAAGGTTGCCTTGCCGGACTCAGCTTTGAGAGGTCTGAAAACGTCAATGAAAAATGCACAGCTGAGATCTGCACGCCAGCTAGCACAGTGCGGTGGTAGGTGAGTGGTTGGACTGGATCATATTGGATGTCTTTTTCCAACCTTGGTGATTCTACGAACTAAGAGCAGGGTTATGCCAACAGGCATTAAAAATCAGAAGTGGGGAGCTGCAGCAGCACAGGTCATGGCTGCCCTAGAGGGCTCCCACCTCTGGTGCCTGGGGCTGGAAGAGAGAACCTGTCTGTGCAAAGGGACCTTCTCTGCTGGGTAAGAGAATGAGCACCAGTACATAGAAGGCTAGCAAGAAAAATGCTAACATAACTGTTCGGAAAGGATATTTTTTAAACAGCAAAGCAGTGCAGAGAATGGCAAAATTCCTTCTCACTGCTCTTAAGGAAATGATTCCTTCAAGACTGCGTTCACCACTGTGGACTAAAAAGTTGTTTCCTGAAATTGATCCTGCCAGTTCTTCATTCGCCACCTGCCGACTCCAGTAGCAGGTTGTGACATCTGCACAAGAAAGATGAAAGCTCTTTCCATCATAAAACCATGACAAAAGACCTATCATCATAGATAAAGGTTTCAAATTTTAGATGAGTACAAGCACCCCTGAAAGGGAAATAAAGCCCTGCTATAGAAAATGTAGAAATTCACTGCATCCATCTCTAAAGCAGTCAGCCTGGTCCACTACACATCATCAGCATAAGAGCAGCACAATGGCCACAAAACCAAGAGTAAAGGCAAAAAGCAGACTCATGAGTGCAAGAAGGGATGAGCCCTTTCTTGAAAGAAACAAGGCATCATCACAAAATGAGGACAGTCACCCTTCTGCACCCTGGAGAGTTCAGCCTGGCCAAGAGGACAGATCCTTTCCATATACAGACTTCCATGTACCTTGGCAAAAATAAGACTTTGTTCTACAGATGAAGGAATCTCAGCTCCTTGTAAAATCATTCCAGAGCAGCTCTACTCGCATGTCAAGGCTTAAACAGGGACTGAAGTTAGCATGAATAGCTTCACGACCTCTTCAATTAGGTAAAAAGTTCTGAGGAGCAGACACCTCCACCTAAGGCTGAAATACAAGTATTACCCACTAGGCTGAAGCAAAACATCAGGTTGGCATCACCCCAGCCAAGAAGCTGCTGCTTACAGAGCTCAAAACCCTTTTCCCTCAGGGCTGAGATAAGCACCTATAAGGAACTGCATAGGTAAGGAAAGAAACAGCCTGAGGACAGCTAGGCCAATAAAAGAGCATAACTGCAGAGATAACTACAGGGAGGTATGAAGACGCTATCATATTTGGAAGACAATCAGGATGCTTTGCAGAAATAGGCTGCACTCCATGAGGCGTTGGAAGTGTTTCCTTAAAAGAAACGCGCTGCATCAACTGCAGAGAATTCACATAATGTGTTTGCTCATGAGATGCTGAGTTGGATGAGGAGCTCTGCTCTGCCCTGGAAACATGCTGGACGTAGAGCTTTATAAAATTTTTAAAAGGTGTATATATTATTTATCCCTACATATTTGTGTATGTATAAACATACATATTATAATGCATACAAATACATAACCTTTGAAAGTACACATCAATGAGTCACAGTGAAGAAATGTTGTTTCATAACTCTGCTAAATCTTTTTCCCACAAAATTTTAGAAATAAAAGACATTTTCCTCCACTACTTACAGTTTTGTGTATTATTTGCTGTGCCAAGGAGCTAATTCTACAACGCAGTTATACACTGCACTGAGAAGAACGTAGCAAAATGGAAATGCCCATTTTTATTTAGTTTCATTTTTAAGCATGCTTCCAAAAAAGAAATGCCTCCTGTAGGACACGGATCAATTCAGTTTAAGGAGGCCTCATCTGGGCTCTGGACAGAGCACCCTGGGGCTCTAAAATTTGGAAAGCAAAGCAGCCAGTCACACCCACATGAGGTAAGGGTGCCTTTGGAGGTCAGAGAGCTTCAGCACTTCAGGCCTGAGATAAGAACTCCATCTGCAAGTTAAAGCCATGGCTTGATGCAGGATTTTTTCTGAGGAAAAGGGATGAACTTGTGTTAACGGAGGTGAAGCCTGGGCCAGCAGTTTTTCTTACTGTCTGGAGGCACACATCCTCCTGAAAAATAGATAACCTCACTGCACCTACTGCAAAAAGACATTTAGACACAAACTTCCTTACTTCCTGACTACGTGAGGATGTTATGAAGAATGGTTTCTTCTACAATTAGGCAAAACAGGGGCTTTTTTGAAAGAGCAGCAGCACACAGACTTGGTCTGCAAGCCCTCTGGCATCCTCCTGCTGTGCTCATGTAGCACCTGGAGCAAGCAGGCACTGACTGCTTGTGAGCAGCAGCACTGCTCAGATAACAACCCAGGGGGTGAGAAAATGTGTCAGTAGGAGCAGTACTTTCATAGTGCAGCAACAAAGAGTGGAGCACTGCTGAGGACAGGGCGCTTTCATGACTGGTAAGGGCATCAGCCCCATCCAATCAATGCTGAACAAAACAGGGACACAGGGTAGACTCCACAAATTAAGATAATATTTTCTGCTGGCTTTGCTGTCATCATTTATTTGTTTGGTGGTTTTTTCATTGGTTGGTTTTGGTGAGATGCTAATAATTTATGCAAACTGTCTCATGCAGCACCTTTCTCTATCAGATGATGAGAAAAAGGCTGAGATAAGCCCTTCTTATAGCTATACAGTTTTAAAAGTTTTAAAATAAATATTTTAGAGATCATGTGATGCAGATACATATGAACAATAAAAACAGAGGTAGAAAAAAGAAGAGCTGGTTTGCATGGCAGCAGGTAAACAATGGACCCAGGAATAACACTTGTCTGTAAGGTTCACACCATACCTCATCCCACATTAGCCCCAAAATACCACAGCTCCAATGTAAAACTCTAGCTGACCTGTAGGGCATTGAGCCTCTAAGCTGTCTCTGCTTCTCTGTTTCTGTAATTTAAGTATACTTTGCATTTCTACTTCACAGACAAACCTCACCATAAGAAGACAATATGCAAACTATGGGTGGAGCATGTATGTAGCCAAATTGGTACAAATTCTTTCAGTATGAGACAAAAAACATATGTGAGACCATACTGTCTGAATTGGAACCATACTAACTTTAATATACATGCCAAAACTCCAGAAATCGAATTTTTACCATATTTGAGAATTTCCTGTTACATAACCAGAAAATTTAGCTGCGTGGGAAGCTCTGGGATGAACCAGCAGGCACCTCCAACCCTATCCCTTGGCATCATGCAAAGGAAAAGGAATGTTACAACATTATAGATCATCCCTTCTTTCACAAAAGAAAGAATATCCTCAACTACTGAAAGTCACCATGCTCGATCTTACAAATCAGGATGTGATGTGGTAACCCTCCTCTCCAGTAACCAGAAGAGATAAATAGCAGGGGAATAATTGATTCAGAGGCCTGGAAAAGAAATACTGACATATTTAGAGCATCAGACAAATCCAGCCTACTTCAGAGATTGCTGAAAGCTGTTGCTAGCCAAAATCTCATTAGTTACCAGAATGTAAAGAAAGTTATGCTTAATGTAATAATAATATATATATATATATAAGTTAAACAGGATTCCTGTCATTAAGAAAATAAAAACAATCACATTTCTCTTATTTGAATCAAAAACCAGGAGAAAATCACTTGGAAGCAAACGCTCACAATTTCTAAAATCACTTTGCCTTTATCAAAATACTCTTTCCATTCACCTGCCTTCCAAAGATAAGTCCAAAAATCTGTTTGCTAACAGCTACCAGCCCTGCATGAACTACTGAAATTATCCATCAACAATAAGGAGGTGACACTACAAAGAGAAGTACATCAGTTGAATTACTGACACTTCAGAATACTGAAGATTTGAACTACCTGAGCCCCCAGGGGGAGTCTTTCTCAAGCTACATGATGATCTACTGCTGGCAGGAGCTATTTTCTGCATTTCTGTGTTCTCTACCACAGCAGAGACCCTACCCTAAGCAAGATCATGCCCCTAAGATATTCAAACTACTGAGGCAGAACCTTATCTTATTTTCTGTATTAATCTCTGTATTGATCTCACGTGGATCAAAATAACATATTCAGTATCTGCAATGAGTCTAGACTGAGCAAAGCTATTGATAAAGGGAGTGAAGAGATCAAGATAAAATGATGCAATGTGATGGAGTCAAAGCAGCTGGCCAAGTGGAGCTGATGAGCATACATTTGCAAGCTGGGTGTGCTCCTGGAGTTGGGTTTCTACCGCTCATCATCAGAAGAATTCCTGAGTACCCTCATGGGCGCTTTTCCAAAGTTGCATTTCCTTTTGCCTTTCCATTTGAATGGCTTTGAAAAAGTCTTTGAAATAAAAATTCCATGACAGCTGTAATACACTTTGTAGGCATTTGGACTTTCATCCTGAGGTACTCATCACATTTTACTAAAATAAAATCACACAAGAACTTGTTCCCATTGATTTTTACATGACATGTTTTTGATGTGACAGGCAGGAGGCAGCAAAAAGCAGCTACTCAGCAATCCCAGAAAGTCAGCTGGGCTCTAGGGAAACAAGCATGGCAGCAAGATGACAACCAACCAATGCAAACAACTGCAATACAGTTCCTTCCTTTTTCACAGATCTTCACAACTTGGTTTCCTCCTCCTCTCAACACCCTCCCTCTGTCCAGATGCTAACAAGTCCTCTCTGATGCCCTGAACTGCTCAGCAAAACGAAAATCAGAGAACTGTTCTCAGTACTGGGAGTGTTCCAAAGCTTTTTGACCTGGAGAAAAACTTAGGTGCCTCACATTATTTTCCCAACTGTTCAAGCTGCTATCCTTATCTATGTATATATTGTTTATGCTTATCAGCACTTCTTGAAGATCCCAGAGGAAAGAAACAAAGAACGTCCTTCCTTATTTCTCCTATTGCTTGGCCACCACTTTGTGCTCCATGCATGACAGTGACACTACTAGCATATTCCTTATCATTTCCATCTGAACATCACTTGAGCAGCTTTGTGAGCAGGCTCAGTACTGAAGTGTTTGCTTTGTAAAAAACAGCAAAAGGCATCCACATTGTGGTTAATCAGTGTCTTCCACTGGGGCTTTAAAAATGGAAACTTCCATCACATATTCTGCGAGTCTGACTTTACAAAGTCTGATTTAGGGTCAAAGATGGAACTGCAGAAATGTTTTATATAAAAACACACAACAGATTGGACCCCAGCACTGATGTCTGCACAAAAAATGCTTTATAGGATTTCACACTTGGAGATCTCTGCATCGTTATTACTCTCTTCCCCACACGTCAGCCAATACAGAATCTATGCCATGGAATTTGTATCTGCTTGCTATATATCCAGCTTTTTAATAGGTTTTCTTGTGGCAGGAAATCAACTGTTTGCTAAGAGCCAAGAATATAATATCTATCAAATTCCCCTTATGTGCTAACTGAGTCATTAATTACATTGAAGACAGCTATTACATTTGTTCAGCGCTAGCTAGTTTTTAACAAACAGCCCACATCTTCCCAGTAGCTTTGCTTCCTACCAGACATACACCAACCCTTCATGCACCAGATCAGCCAGCAGCAGTCCCTTATCATCAGACCAAAAGATTTGCAAAAAAGGTTTTTCCTCTTTAAAGCGAGAAAAATAATTCCCATTTACATTTAATTTCTGTTAAAGTTAGAAGGGCTGTTAAAATAAAGGCTCATTTTTCACTTCCATTATGCGCTCAATGCAAGCTCTTCTGGCTGAGGTGACGTTCAATTCAGTGCCCAGTCCACAAGACTGGGTGGGTGGGAGCTGGTATGGAAATAGCTGCAAGCTTTTCAAGGGGAATCAGCCAAGCAGACTCTTAGACCTTTATGTTTATAGCAGATGGGGTGTTTTTGTTTATCTAGATGATGTCATCAGCTCTCCACTCTGCACCAGTATCCTAAACAGTCAACCCAACCAGGTTTTCTACATTTTGAAGACTTATAATGCAAGCACTGAAGATTTCAAAAGCTTTCCAATACTCCTGAAGCCCTCACAATATCCAAAACACAGTTAACCTCCTGGAGCATTAGTAAGGCTTTGCTACATCTCTATCCTCAGTGAATGAATCACAACATAGGTTGTTTATGGAGTCAATCAGTGAAAAGGAAGAGCCTCACATTCAGTGAGGTCAGAAGGCCCTCCCAGAGCAATGTGTGAGAGTGGTGACAAAGAACGACACAACTCTGGGATGCTCACCCTGAGGCCATGTCCCCAACCACACTGGTGGTTGTTCTCTTCTTACAGGGTGCGCATTTTGCTTAAAAAAAGAAAAAATCCGTATTAATTTTTCCACACAAATGATCTTCTCCATCTTTTCTGAAATTACCAGAATAACTACAGCAACAGAAGAGCATAAGAATTTAAATAAGCTTGCATACAGTAAGGCTTTAATTCGTTCACTTGCTGAAGTTTTAATGCGCTGCTGGAATTCCCCTTTTTACCCCAGTCAAATCCCTGGAATACTTGGAAGAAGTGGTGTAGGTCAATTCAGACAGCTAAAGGTATAAAGCCTTTGTCATTAGATACCTCAGGTGTCCCTACGGAGAAAAGCAAGTGCCTTCTGGATCTTAAGATGCTCAACATCCTGGCCAGCCACAAAAGAGAAGCAGACAGTGGCGAAGAATGTGTTCCTAAGCCACAGGAAGCCCAGCCAAGACACATCAGTCCTTATTTAAATCATCCTCCCCCAAATTATTCCTAACCAAAGGATCAAAAAAAGAAAGGAAAAAAAAAAACAAACAGTCAAAACAGTCAATGGATCCACACATAAAAATAATGTTTAAATCAACCGTGGTCCAAACAAAGAGGGAACCGACTGACGCAGAAAAAGCAAAACCTGGCCAAAACCACAGCTTAAAAACTGTACTGAACTTCATTGAGGGTTCACACGGAGCTGAGTAATACCTCCCACCAGCCATAGCCTGAGTCACAAGCTTTCTGCCCAGCTAACTTTACAATAAACACTTGTGCAAAGTCCAGCTCCCATTTTTTTTCAGGAGAACTGGTAGTAGTGGCTACGCCAGATGCTGCTTTTAGATACCACGTGCTTTGGAGTTTCTTTACAGTGAATTGTCAGAGCCCACACCATTACTGCATGGTAAAATGCAACGTGACCTCACTGTAAGCATCTTCTGAGGACTGCTGCATTAACATCTAGAAGATCGTGGCTTTGTCTTTGTAGTACTGGATTCATGGCTGAGAGTTCTGCTTTTAAAACCCGGGAATGTATTAAAAAGGGTCAGATTCTGCTCTGCTAAATGGAAGTAAATCAGAGTAATCAATGGTGAGTTTATTCTGGATTTACTGCTATTTTTAAAAGTGATTTAAAAAAAAGCCAAGATCTGTTGTTATTACAGTTAGCTAACCTAATGATTACTTGCTTGAGCATTATTATTGCTGTGATTTAAAGCAGGTTTGAGTTCTCAAAAACATAATTCTGTTCCCTTCTCAACTAAAAGCCATGACAGGATTTAAGAGACCTGAAGCCCAAAAGCACAATTCTGAGTAAAATAAAGAACGTCAGTTGTTGCTACTGTCATACACAGAAAAAAAGAGGACCAAGTGCCAAACACCAGCACTCAGACCACGAAGAACGAGAGCTCTCAGCCTCTAAACAGGGAAATGATGACCACCGGTCCCCATATTTAACTCTTTTTAGAAGGTTTTTTCTCTGTCCCTGATCAACATCTTTTCCACCTGAGGAAACCAAGCAGATACCCATGCTGCATCACAGGGAATGCCTTTGAGCTGGCAGCAGGCACTTGGGACACCAGCTTGACCAAGGCTCCTGCTGAAGCACAATACTGGTGAAGACGAGTAAACACTGGCACCTCTAGGTATATCCTGAAGTTCAGGGAGCTTCTGGAAACTGATCAACTTGCAGAAAGTCCAAGAAAAGAAATGGTAAGGGGAAAAAAAAAAAAAAAAGACTTGGACCCTTCAGAAATCTGATTTAAGTTAATCTACTTTCTCATTACTTTCTAGAGAAGTCAGCAGAGAATCTGGAAAAATTCTGCACAATTCCAATACAGTACAACCCTCACCTCTATGCAACAGGGACCGTGCATTTCTTGTCCTCTTCTAACCATCTGAAATGCTGCAGGCAGATACTTTGCTGGTTCCTAACTGCCAGCAAGCACAGAAGTTACTTGGATACTGCTGAACCTCCAGACTTGCCATGGCTCATGCTCTAAGAACAATGAGAGTTCATCTGTTAAAGATTTCAGTGAGTTTAGGTAAGGTTGAAAGAGCAGCCTAATTCATTTCAAAGTTTCAACTAGCTTCAATTAATACATACATCAATTAATTTTGTTTTCCTCAAAAATATTTTTATTTCTTTACACATTTGTACACATCAACATGCTCCCTATGGAAAGCAACAAGGAAAAAAACACAAAGGAAATGATAGAATCATAAAATATCCCTTGCTGGAAGGGCCCCAGAAGGCCCAGAGAGTCCAACTCACAGCTCCACAAAGGGCTCCCTAAAAATTAAACCCTATGTCTGCATGTGTTGTCCAAATGCTTCCTCAGCTCTAGCAGGCTTTGCATGAGATATCAAAGGGCAATCACCATGACTGTAATCTTCAGAAGAAAAAAGTGTCAACCAGAAGCAGGTTTACAGAACATGCAGCTTTTCAAACTGCCACAAATATTAGCAGTCACCACTCCAGGCTCTAGACTACGCTCCGTTCTTCATTACCAGTGCAACACAAAGCCTTTACCACTGTCATGATTGAAAGGGAGTGAAGGAAAGTGTTTTTTCATTGAAGTTGTATCTTTCAAAGGTTTAATGCTTCAGCAAGTCATCGTGACCTTCTTCAGCAAGAAGAAAATTCAAGTGCTGCTCCAATAAGCCCAAACTCTACTGCCAACACAGGAGAATTCCCACTACTGCTTAGCAGTAGGTTGAAGATGATGATGCTCAAGTTTGCAGCTTAACAGTCCCAGCAAATTTCCAGAGAGCTACCTGCACAACGGGACTTAGATCCAAGCTGAGACCCAGGGTCCTAAATTCTGTTTGGTTTCCTCTGCCTCTGGATAGGATAAAATCTGGCTCCGTTTTTCAGCGTCAACTGTACAACCAATTTTAAGGGTGAAGCAAAAGCAAAATGCGCAGTTATATTCTGGATGTAATGAAGACTCTGGAAAAGCCACTTTTCTTTTTATGCGTCTGTTTAATGCAATAATCTCATGAAAGGACAGCATTTTTAGAAGAACTCGTGTTTTTTTTAGAGTACAAAACCTCTATCACTGTAAAATGTCAGCACTCAGTATTTCTCACTGTTATTGGGACATTATTTAATGTAACTGAGCCACATCAGAAAGTATTTGTGACTGAAACAATTAAAAAATCTGTAGCAGAAGTAGCAAAATCAACAAAAGTATTATTTAGTGGTAAGAAAAATGGTGTGAAATAAGAAATGAACTAAAATGCCATTATATATCTATACTTACTGAAAAAAAAAAAAGTGTTATTGAAGGCATTTTCTTCCTCTTTATTTAACATCTTTTCCTCCTAAGACACCTGTTTAGTTTTGGAATTTTTCATTGCTGCAGTGCTGCAGGAATTGAGCCAAAGCACTTCTTAACCACAGCAGCGTACAGACCAAGTATGGCAGCCCATGGCAACAGCTCAAAGATTATTAACAGCTATGCCAAGTTAATCACTCCATATCTTAATTACTTTAAAGAAAGAAGTTATGAGTTTGCGTGGGAAGATTCTTCATTTTACAACCTTCATATTTCCAGTGTTTTGTAGAACTATTCTTACGGACCTCACACACCAGATCCCTACCACAGTCCTCCATCTCCTCCTGACCTACAGCAGTGCACTGCAGTGAAACTCAGTCACAATGCATATCACAGAACTGCTGGTTGCCAAGGTTAGAAAAGCACTCCGAGATCATCCAGTCCAACCATCCACCTGCCACCAATATTTCCCCACTAAACCACGTCCCTCAGCACAATGCCTGAATGTTTCTTGAAGGCATACAATAACCCATTTGCCACACAGTCAATGCAAACAGCTCAAATTCTAAAGACTGGAAACTGGCAATACATTTCAAAAGTTTGTGAAGGAAATATAGTAAAAAAACTTTTTTTTTCCACCCCCACACTAAAACGACATTAAATCATCATCTTTTCTTGGATTCATAGTACTACTGTCTTTTTATACGGTGCTTTAATTATTAGGCTCCCAGTGCTAGAATATGTAAGACCACTGGTCGATCCCCAAGGCCCAAGTGGTGACTGGTGGAAATGGTTTTCAAAGAGCTCTAAGAATGGTACCCAATTTTCCTGAATTTCAGGACAGCCTTCGTGCCTGGATCAGTGGCTACAGGACAGAGCTATGTGGCACAGTGCATGTCCTGGCCTCCCAGTGTCAGAAACCACACTGCCCCAAGTGCAAAACAGGAGTACAGCAAACTGAGTCCTAAATGGAACTGTGATGAGGAAAAGGCAATACTGACCACTGAACTGGAATCATATTATCAGGGGATCTGTTCCTAATATAAGGGGGAAAAGCATGTATAGGTTAGAAAAAATCCCCATAAAGTAAATGCACAAAGCTCTATGATTTGAAGTTACACAGTGGATGAATACTGCCAATGGCTCTTGCTGCAAATAAACATTCAGAGCAAACATCTTCCAGAGGGAGACGATTGCCCCTTCCTTACCAACCATACTGGAGTTTTTAGTCACGTTTCATTTATGCATTCTGCAAACTGACAAAATCAGCAATACACACATCAATAGCAAGATGCTTTTCAACCAGCAGATACCCCTTTCCTGGTATGGTGTCCTCCAGCCTCCTTTACTTAAAAAAAACACCAAAGTAGGTGGTTCTGATTATCACAACTGAAATTCCTTATGTACAGAGATACTCACGCAAGTGGTGGTTACGTAAGCATCCCAACCCATCCTCATGCTGAACAGCTCCTTCATGACTGGATGCATGAAAACTACACCTGTGGCAAAGCTGAAAAACTGCAGTGCATGTGCGAGTGAAGCTATTTCCCAACGTGTGTTTACATGCAGCCTGAAGGTACTGGGGGCCAGCAGCTGCTACTGGCACATGGAGTATAAATAGTAACTGCTGTAACAGCGTATTACGTGACATGTAGTTGTGCAGATGATGAACCTGTAATTGTCTCCTATACAATACGTATCACTCACAAGCATATTTATGTAATGTACACATGTAAGTACATGCAATGCTATGTAATAAATGCACTACATTGACACCTCAGTATACATTACCCCATAATTATAGCTCACAACACATATATACACTATCATATAGTAGCTATATAAATATTACAATATAATAATTAATATAAATTACTATTAACAACAGCAGGTATAATAACTAAACCAACACAGGTGTATTACTATTCCTGGCAAGTGCAGCATTTAGTGGTATAGCATCTAATGGAAATAACATAGCAGGAGGGGTGGGGTGCAGGCATTTGGTTTTCTTTGAGCACAGAAAGTGCTCAAACACCAACATCCTCTGCAGCTTAATGGCCATAATGACCTCTCCATCCTCCTCTCCAAATCCTCCATTCATAATGCAGCTTCACAGTCCCTCCAGCAGCCCATCAACCACTGCTCTCTATGTATTTTAGAGCTGTTTTCTCTCACAATTAAATCTAACAGCTTATCACTCATCCACATTGGTTTTAAAGTTTTATGTCTAGTTTTATGTCAAGATATATTCACTCCCTGAGCCAGCTCCAGCACTTCTTTCAAGTTCAGCCAATTTTCCTTCATAGGTCACTTTCTGAAAAATAGTGCCAGTCTGCTCCACTTACTGCTCTCCTCATTTTATCTAATTGCAAGTTTTCAAAGTTAAATTTATCTGGTTTTATAAACCTCCTACTGTAACTGAAACATGAAACAGCAATCTCCCTCTACCTTGGAGAGGTTGCACTGCATCCTTCCCATGTAACAAATGCACACATCACCTTCCTTATCAATACCTATTCCTTCCAAGATCACAGTTGTAGCAAATCTTGGCTGCACAGTAAGCTGTCTAAAGCTGGCAAGCTCTTCATGCCTGTATTCTATATGCTTCTAATTTATCAGCTGTAAGACAGATGACAAATTAAGTCCCATTAAAAAAAATCACCATTGCAAATGTGTCTCTAAATTCCCCTTAAGCCTCTAATTTTGACAATGAAATGTCCAGAAAGCAACATGCTGCCATCAGTCAGCTCCAACTGCTGACTCCCACCACTGGTCTTCCCCATAGCACAGCCCACAGGCTGTCCTTCCCTCTGAGCCAGAAAGGAGAGCAGCCCTGTTGGCAGGGCAGGCAGAAGGCACCAGGACTACAGCACTTGTGAGCACGGTCCTCGCAGCACATATCAGCATGGCATGGCAGGTGTTTGTGCAAGGGAGTTCCTGGGCTGCACATAAGCAGGTGGTTTGTTTTGGCACATCCAGCAGTCAGTGCTGAAGTCTGCAACTCCTGCAGCAGGGAAAAGGCCCCATCTCAAGAAAAAAAATATAAAGGGAATTACAAAGATATTTTTATTTCAGCTTGCACCAAGCATCAGTGGGAGATAAAAACTGCTCTGCATCATGAGCAGCACAAATGGAGCTCAGCAAGCTCTGATATGGACAGAGAGCTGCGGTGCTATGTGCTGTGCTTACATTCTCATGCTTCACTTGTGCTAGGTGCAAGAGCTCACACACCAACAGAATAACAGGAGAGATGATTGTGATCATGCCAAACACTGCTTTTCTTTTTAGTACAATGATCCACAGGGGAGGCAGGCTGCGAGGGTGGAGAGAGCAGCAGAGACACTGGGGATGCTGGCCCCACAGAGACTCCTCCACCCTTCACACCTCAGATGAGGAACATCAGTGCACACCACCTACACAAAGTAGGATCCTTGCAGTGTGGGCAAACCTTAATGCACACTGCAACTGAACTGAAATCCTGTAAATAAACAGAGCACCTCACTCTATCATCTAGCATGCCTGCTGGGACTGGCTGACACCTCTGCTGCCCACTGTCACCACCTTTCTGCAGGGCTGCTGCCAATCTGCTCTGCAGAGAGGCCCAGGGAAAGCTCCCAAAAGCCGGTGCCATGCAGGAAGAGAGGCTGATATTTACTCCTCCTCCTTATTGTACCTAAGGGATATGCTTGCAGCCAAAACAGTTTCGTAACAGAACTGAATACACAAACCAGCTCAGTATCTAAGCAGCCAGAAGAGTTTAGTAAATAAATTATCTACACTTAAATGACATGCAGAGTTCTCCAACCTGTAAAATGAAGTAACTCCTAAGACTGGAGCTTAGGATAAATAAAAAATTCAAATTCTGCACAACTTGCTTCTAAGATCAGTATGTCCTGCATCTAGCTGCAGTATGGAGGAAAGATCCAGGACACACTTCTGCTCCTGAGGGAGGATGTGGGATCCCGCAACCCTGTCCAAAACTGCACCAGCATAGCTGGTACTCCCCAGCTTCGCCATGGCCATGCATAATGCCAGACTGAGAGGCAGGGATGGCAGCTGGAGGGGGGGGAGGCACTGCAGGGAGAAGTGCTCTGCAGGATCACATCACTTGTTCCCTGACCTCAGGCCATAAACTGAGCCTGCACTTAAAAGTGCTGCAGCCTCACCTCATTGCCTGGGCTGGTGGAATCAGTCAAGTGTGCTTCTTCTGTATACTCACCTAAAATCTTGAGGATCACCTATTGAATGTTTGACTCAAAATAGCTAGAAAATATTAAATAGTGCTACTTCACAGAAAAATGATGAAGACTGCTGCCTAACTAATTCCTGTTATGACATTATACCCAAAATGCTATGTTCATACACAAACTATGTTTCAAAGTAACTAGGAGGCAACTCTGCCAGGATCAGCAGGGGATGAGCACACTTAGCAGTTCAGGGAGGTTTTCCCAACATTACTGAGGAACTGTGCCTAAAGACATGGCTTTATTCCCCAATTTATGGAATACATTTTTCCCCCCAAGTCATAAAACAGGGAAGAAAAATCTCATTAAATATTTCAACAATCCTTTGAGAACCAGTTTCACCTAGAAGTCCTGCAGATCCACCCTGTGCAATAGCTATTAAGTGCTGTTAAGAAAAAGGTGGATGAAGCAGAAAAGCTTCATAAAAGGTCAGCAGAAGCACATTACTCAGAAAAGTGAAAGACCTTCCCTATTATGTTTGCATGCAAAGACCACAGTGACAATGCAACCAGCTTCTACCGTGTACTAACTTGGTACAAGATGAGGCTCAAACTTATAACTTGCAGATAAAATGTATTTCCATGCATGTCTGAATTATCAAATCCTGCATTCTCAGGGTATTATTTAGTCTGTAAGTAATTTGTCAATGGCATAATTGCACTCGCTGAATTACATCATTTTGATTAATTAATTATACCTTTTTTGTTTTCCTCTCAGCCATTTCCCACCATTCTCTCCATACTGTGCCCATGAAGATGTGCATCTTCACAAAGGTAATAGCAGCTATTAAAACATATTTCCTATCCTGATCTGAAGTGGTGCCACATGATTCATCAGCTTCACAGAACCCTATCTGCCCCAGCACTGCACTGCACACTGACATGGATGGGTGAAGGTGCCGAGGAGAGCCCCTGCAAGGGGATGGGTCCTTTCCTCAAGCAACACGTTTGCTGGCTATTTTTTTCCCTCTGGGCTCAGTTAACAGGAGACAAGAGATCCATAGTCTGCCCTGGAGGAAGGACACTGTGAGACAGTCTCTCCAGAGAGAGCACCATTTCTGGCTTGAAACCACTGCGTGTTTTCTGTCCCATAACCTAATTTCATTTGACCACAGAAGCTCTCTGAGCAGCAAGCACAACACTCGAGGGAAACACATGTCTTTTCATCCCCCCAGGATGTGCTAGTCCATAAAATCATCCCCTACACTTTTGCTGGGCCCATAAAAATCACTTCAACAATGTGTTACTCTTAATTGCTTCAGGCAAGCTAGCCAGGACTGCTGGAGACTTAAGTACTGATTGTCTATAAAACCAGAAGAGATACAGAATTTCCTACACTTTCCAGTGGCATCTACCATTCTGAGGAGCAGTGCAGACAGGCCATGAAGCTGTCAGAGCCAGCCCTCCTTGGCTGGAGGACAGGACACATCACATGGGGTTGTAGGAGAACCATTCACCAGGGCAGACAGGGAAACATTCCTTTCCTGGAAAGACAAGATACTATGAAACTTTTCCTTTTCTGCTTTTACAGTTTTAGTTCCAGTAGCAACATCTATAAAATCAACATAATTATGACCTCAAATTTTTCATCTATATATTCAAGTTAGGTTTTGTTTTTTTTTTTTTTTTAACATCTTTAGCACCAACATGTTTGCATAGCAATACTGCACTGAGCCCAGCCATCCAGTAAATACAAGCCACTGAAAAATGAACTCTGCAGATAGCTGGCATTCAGTGACCGCAGGTGCTTTCACTCAAAGCTAAATACAAGGGGAAGCAATGGTTTTTCCAACATAAAAGCTGTCAGTAAACCCTGAGTCCAATACAGGGCCATGGGAGATGCTTAAGGGATCTTCTCCACACCTATACACACCTGATGGGGCAGAGGATGTTTAAAGAAAAAAGGCTCCTCTGAGGGCTGCCTAGTGACAGTATGGGAGGCAATAAGCACAAACTGAAAACAAGGAAACTCATCTAAAGATGAGAAAAAACTAGTTTTGTTAGTGAAGATGGTCAAACACTGGGTAGGCTGCCCAGGGAAGCTATGAATCTCCATCCCCAGGGATAACTCAAGATCTTACTGGACTTGCACATGAGCAATGTGTTCCAGAGGACCAAGCTTGCAGCAGGGGCTGGGTCTGGAGACCTCCAGTGGAGTCTATGCATGGATGAAAACAAACCTGGCTTCATAGGGAGCTCACTCCCTCTGCCCCTGCTAAGCACAACGAAACTCATTTCTGAACACAGGTACCCTACCCATGATCTTCCTTCCCTCTGTAAGGAAATATACCCCACGAAAAGATCATGTCACCTTGGGTCAAGGACAATATAATACAGCTGACAAACCAAGCCCACAGAGGAGCCTTGAGCTATTCCAGCTTCAAATCTGATAAAGACAGCAGCAATGCTATTAGAAGTTTGTATCTCTCAGGTTGCCCCATACAAAGCAGAAGTTAATGACTTGTCTTTTTATAGGGAATTAAATCCTATCATGGTGTTAAAAGAAGCTCAGTTATGAAATAACTCCTATGAGATCTATAAATTTAGTGCAAAAAACAAAATGAATGATTTATAATGAGTTATCATGATAACTCGGAAGGAACACATCCGTTGTCAGTCTGAAACCCTGGCCAAGGATTACTCTTACAGCACCAGGGAGAACCAAGAAGAGAATGTACAGCTTGCTAAGAGGCCCCAGAAATAAACAGGAGTTTGTCCAAATCCCTAATCCTTCTGTGACCTCCCAGTTCACCTGCTTTCTCAGCACTGAACATGCTCAAGTGCCCGCATCTGTATGGGAACTATTGAATCATGACCTGAACCACTGATTGATCACCTGAGGTGAGCACTGAGTCAGCCACAGGAGCACAGGTGAAGGCAATGCACCTGTGTGACCAGAAGGGGTGGAGTCTGACTCCACCTCTCCCAGACCCCATCTAAGGGCTGACCATCACCAGGAAGGATCTCTTGTTGGAGATCCCTTCTTTGTGGAGTTTCCCCCAGAGTGCCTTGATCCTCAGAGATGGGTGAGCATTTCTCTTTATATTAACTGTCTCTTTACCATCCTGATAATCTTTCTAAATTACACCATCTATAAAATTCCTTGGTTAACAATACCATTTGATATCATTCATTTTGTTACCTTCACCTCTTACAGCATCACTGAACTGCACTTCACCAGTTAGTCAGGGAGCTGGAGAAGGAAGATCCTGTGGAAAGCCAGCAGCAGCACCCAGCTACAGCCAGAACTGGGAAGGCCATGTCTGGCTGTGTGTGGGAACAGGCTACAAAGAACAAATAAGAAAAGGAGAAAAAAAAAAAAGAAACAAGCAGTTACGTGGTACTGGGAACTTCAAAAGCACAGAATATATGTTTGAAAAAAAAATTGAAATGCATTATTTACTGGCTGCAGTACTCTTATGAACAGCCATCTTCCAAGAGCATTCAGGTAGAGAAGCTCACTCATCAAGTCTCATCCCCAACAATGGGAATAAGTCTTCAGAAAGCAATTCAGCTCATCTAAAAGAAGATTCCTAATTAAATATGTGATTAGCTATTAACATTGCCTTTTTTAGCACCTACAAAAGAGGGCTGAAGGGACTAGATAAGACACAGACATTTGAACACACGCTCTGGAAGTGATGTTACATGGTGTTCCTGCCTAGAGCAGTAAATATTTTTGTATCCTTTCCTTCTGAAGAATGCTCAAAGGCTTCATCAGATGTTAGTGGAGTTGCCCGTGAGTTCTGGGATAGCAGGCCCAGCTTTGGGGTCAGAGATGGTGCATCATCACCTCTGCTGCCTTCAGAAAACAGCACTCTGCCAGTAATACACACCTAGAAAGGAATTTAATTTTCTCACTATGGAAAGCCTTTCCTTAGACAACATGAAAATCCAGAATGGACTCTGGAATGCAAAAAAAAAAATCTTAGACCTATTAGCATAATTTGGTTGAAGAAGCAAATAATTGCCTTATTTAAGTTTAAATAGCATTTAAATAAGGTAAACCCTACATGAGCATAAAAATATTTGCACCGAGAAATAGATCTGAAGGCATTCTTTGTGCAGTAACCCACAACAGGAGCAAGGGAGTTGTTAAAGTCAGGCGGGCAGTGTTTCTTTCAAATATCCCTGTGACACACAGCCAGAGCACGACAGCCTGCAGCCGCCTGCTGCCTCAAACCCACAGCTCACGCCTGCAGCAGGCTTTCTGCAGAACCACTGGACTTCTGCAGCGTGTTAGAGAAGCAGACAAAAATGTTACAACGTGTGACAGGGTTACTGAGGTGTGATGTCCATTAGAAGCCACTTAGCTTTATGACACAATATGATTTGGCATGGGTGTGCGAGGATATGCTGTAAAAGCCAGTATGAATTACATTACGATGTGAAGAGGGACTCATTAAATTAGGAATAGGATCACTCAGAGAAGCCAATAAGCATCAGACAGAGCTGTGGAAAGAGTTCATTACATTAGAATATAAAAAAGGTGGGCTGTTACATTTTGATTTGCTAAAAAAGCCAAAAGGCATCACATGAAAAGGGCCTATCATCACGTTACAATGTGCAATAAAAGCCAATATAAATTGCATTATGATTTTAATAGGGTACTCATTGGGTTACCACGCATAATTGAAGCCAGTAGGCCTTATGTAAGGCTGTGAAGCAGGGTTTGTTATCTTCACAACTACACACACAAACCCCAAGACTGTGCATGACAACACGAAATGGGGCTTCTCCAGACTGGCATGAGTAAAGAGTTTTTCATGCTTTCCATTGGCTTCCATTGCATAACACAGGGTGAAGTGAATGATGATGTGTGGAAAGGGACACTTCCTAACCATACACAACAAGGAAATAAAAAACTTCAGCTAAATGGGACAGGATGGATGTAAGATCAGCAGCACCACAGAATCAGGCCTGGTAGTATTATGAGGAATGGGATTCACCCAGGCTGCTTGGCCATGGGAAGCCAGCATGCAGCACAGCATGATGCAGCTGAAGCCCCAGTGGGGTTTCATTTTTAGGAAACATTTCCAGAAAAGCATGTGAAAATACCTGTGTAAGGGCTGGGTGTACTTCTCAGAACAAAAGGGAAAAAAAAAAAATTGGGAAAAAAAAAACAGCAATCAAATTGTGCTCATTCCTCATGCAGGTATAAATGCTGGTAAGGGCATTAATTTAACAGTGACATTCCAAATGGACCTGACAATACAAGCACAGCCAAACCATTGTGATTTGCTACCAATGGCCCTCATAGCAAAGGCTTAACACAACTCAGGAAGGAGGATTTTCAAGTCTATGTGCACACTCCTGTTCTCACTGAGAGCAGAGCACAGCCGTGCTATGGGCAGCATGCAGTCCCAGGGGGGACAGCTGCAGGGCACCTCCTGCCCCTGCAACCCCAGGAACCAGGCTGCTGAGGGCAGGGACAGAGGGACTGTGCCCAGCCTGGCTGCCCACAGAGGGCAGCTCCACTACCTGCTGCAGGGAGTGAGCAGGGAGGAGCCGGGCAATCATTTAAATCAATTAGCAAGCTATGTTTCCATTTAGACATTTAGCTATGTCAGGAGCTTTCCAAGAGTCTGTTTCTTCTCATGGACTTTTTCCCCCGGCATGTTTTTAATTATGGCCAATGCTAATTTTAACGAGTTGTCTGCCTTCAGTTCTGCGTGACTATAATGTTCTCCAGCTGATTTTAAAAACTCTGAAGATTTTAACTTCTCAGGCTGCCTTTTCAAAGGAAACAGCCATGTGCTGTACAGCCTGGCAGGCACCACACCCCGGGCAGCCCTGAGCTGGGCCCCGGGCAGCCCTGCTGTGCTGCCACTCACTGAGCTGCACCTTCCTCTGGCTGTGCTCCCTTGGGTTCGTGCAGGTTTGCGACACATTCAAGTAACAGGAAGCATTAAGAGACCTTCAAGCCATCAAGGAAATCTGGTATCATCTAGGTAACCTCCTGCATAACAAAGCACACAAGGTATGGTTCTTGTGTCAGAACAAATCTTTTCGTTCAGGTGAGATATGGTTGTATGGAAAGGTTCAGCCTTGATAAAAAGCAACCCAAGTCAGTGTTAAAAGACTTAGCAATTTTTCAGCAAGCTTTTCTTCCAAGAACAGAGGATAGTGCCTACTGTGGCACTGATGTGGTTCAGAAAAGGAAAGAAGATTGAAAGCTGATGCCCAGAGCTGCATGCATCGAGGCAGGCAAGGAGCTGGCAGGAGATGCTGTTTAACACTGAGAGCATCATCTCCAAGTGCACCCCTGCAACATTCCCCAGATAGCTGGCTTCTGGCCCACCCTATCTCAGGCTCTTATTACAGTTCAAGAGCACTCAGAATTCACGTTGTGCAACGACTCTCTCCTGTTATCACCAGGACAGGCTTTTCCACTTCTAAACTATGTACAGCACGTGAAATATTCCTCTGGTTTTGCCTGGTAGTACCCACAGATGCACATAATCACTTCCCTTACTTTTTAATTTTTATATCACTCGTTTTCTCTTTCAGGCTTCTTCAGGAGATAGGCATGTTCACTTGTTTCCTGGAGCATTCAGAAGGTCCAAGCTCCCGTGTCACTGCAAAGAAACACGTTCTGCTGCTCTCTGAACCCATACACCTGCTCTGAGACTGTATTTGTCTTCACTTATTTTCATAACACTTGTGCTATTCACCTGGACTCTTTTTTTAATTTTTTATTTTTACTCCTCACATCATAAAGTATGTACTTATTTATTTTTAAGAGCAAATGCAGTGTTCACACTTCCCACCTCTTCAGGAGTTTTATAGTTTGCTTTAACAGTTCAGAAAACCCTCTAATTTTGACAAATACTTCTGTTCCTGCAACGAAGCAGAATGATGCTCAGCCCTTAAAGTATCCATAAATAAAACTACACATACAAAACCAATGTAACACAGAAGAACATACCACGTGGTGGTAAAATGGGGTTGCTGGCTGAATGGAGCCCAGCTACAACCATCTCTGCACTGAACAACTTGCTTGTTTGGTATCATCCAAAGAGAAAGGCAGCATCCTTGCCAAGCATTTTGGCCCCTAATCTTGAGGTAAACCCTGCCCCAGTAGTACAGAATAACAACAAGATCTGTATTATTGTATCAGAATGAAGAGTGCCCCTTTCTCAAACCCACAATCTATCTCCCATGAACCTGCTTTATTTTGCTTTAGTCGATACTGTATTTCCCTCCAGATATATTTGTACCACACTTCACTGTTGTCTTTTTCTCCTCCAGTCCAGAGGTTAATTCACAATGTAATGAAGTCCTACAGTTTAAGTATATTCCCAAAGCTTGCCATACATTACATGTAAGCGTAGTCGCATCTTATTCTGTGTTATACACCACAAAGAACATTAAATATGAAAAACAATACTTTCAAATCCATTACAGCTATTTGAGAGTGAACCCAAATGACAAACCAAGCAAAGCAACTGGATAGAAACACAAGGTTGGAAAGGACCTACAAGATCATCTAGTCCAACCATCCATGGATTGGGAATAGGCCTTTCTGACTTCTCACTGCTCCAAAGTGAGAGCAAACCCCTCAAACGTTTTGCACAGCATTCCTTTGTTGCCCATCTGAAAGAGAGCACCTCTTTGCTAGCACACAGGTCATCAAGTCCCTCAAGTTAACTCTTGGTAACACTTTGGGTGCAGCTGTGAGCCCATCCTCAGTGGGCCACGATGCCTTGGCAGAACAAGCTGCAGGTTTGGAAACAGAAGCCCAGGCATAGCCCCAGTGGTAGTTCTACACAAACGCACAGAGATTACAAAGGGAGGAAAAATGCAGCAGCTTCAAAGCTCTCTCAGTGGAAATTCTATTGGATCCAATCAGCTGAACCTGCCTCAGCATGGGCAGGCAACACACAATCCATGCAGCAGAGCCCCAGCATTGCCCTCATGCCATCACTGTCTAAAATATCACAGGGGGAAGCACCTAACACTGCAAATTGATGTCTGATTCATGGGCTTGTCACAGCTATAAAATATTAGAATGCTCTAAATAAGTAAAAACATTTTTGCAGCTGCTGCAAACGTTTCATTCCTAGTTGTAAGCCTGGCCAAGAGCACAGGGATCTGCGTAAGTGCCAGATTCACAGTGAAGTAATTAGTACTCTGAAAAATATATAGATCTAATGCAGTATGTTTAGGTTTAGCCAGTGTTAGGATATGGCCAACACTGATAACTGGCCACAAATGCAAACGTTGCCCAGGACGCTCTCCTCCAGACAGGTAACTTTATCCTGTATCCCAAAGGTGTGGAAGAGCAAGGATGAAGTGTTACAGAATTGGAACGACATCCCAGGTTACAGATGTGTAAAACAGCTGGGCAAATGATGTCATTAAAAATACTTTGCCACCTCGGCTACTTGCTCTTGTTATTAAAAGCAGACATCAACTTTCTTTACCTAATCGCACTGTGTAAACCTGTTGTGTCAAGTCCTCAGCATGCTCTGTTCCTAATTAGCACAGACAACCCACAGCTGCTTCCCATAAACTTCTCCAAGTGGCTTTGAACTTGCCACGCTGCAACGCAGATGTGTTTTGCTTCTGAAATGCACATTTTTATCTGGTTAACAGAGGCTTCATCTGAAAACCCATACATGCCCTATTCCAAACCCAAGGCCACGAAGCATGCATGGACCATAACTCAACATAAGATGGAAATAAAAATCCATAATGCTTTTTACCCAACTTTACATTGCAGACATACAGAACTTCAACTCACATCAACCAAGTATCTACCCAGCTGCTCGGAACTCAACAGGAAGGTCCAAATTCCCCTAAAAACCAATGAGAAAATCTCATTGTTTTTAATGGTCCCAAAATGTAGTTTCTATTAATAGAAAGGAAACAGTACATGCTTTAGAAAATGTGGACCTTAAAAATTATGAATACTGTTCTAGGTTCTGAGGGCATCACTCTTCCAGTAGAGCAAATACTTCTGGGATCTTCCCAGCTAAGCTTTCACATCTGCTGTGAAAGTGACAGAAAAGGCTTCAGATGATCTCTGTTCCCCAGACCCTTCTCTAACTGTAATCACCTGTTGACTGTTGTAAGAAGAAAATCTGGATGACATTGAGAATCAAACTCCATCCTGAAGATGCATGCATTTTTCCCTTAGTTTATTACAATAGGACCCCGATTTACCAGTTTTACTGACGCTGTTTGCTTCTGTTTCCCTGTGCACCCTCAGTGCCAACACAGCCCAGCAGGGAGAGCTGTGTGTGCAGCCACATAGCGAGCGCTTTCTTTCAAGAACAGCACTGTTCTCCTGCATCACAGGAGGAAAAAATATCTGACTGCGTATTAGTAAACATGGATAAAGTAGATTTGATAATCCTATTTAAAACCTATTGCAATTTAATAACTCCAGCTGACAGCATTACAGCTGTTTCTCACAGCTGTGCAGCAGGACACCAAGCCAGGCAACATCCCAGTGTCTCCTTACAATGACTGGCAGTAGACCCCAAAACATGCATCCCAAAAAAGCAGCCTGTCAGCCTGCCCTGGGGACTCCAAGGAATAACCCAGAGATGGAACAAATAGGGGTAGTCTCTCTGCTTTAAAGTTAGAGAGAGGTTCAAAATCCCACCTGGATTCAAGAGCTCACAGTTTCTCACAGAGCCTTGTAACAGCCTAAGGTCACATCTGCTGCTGCCGTACCTCCACATAGGCTGAAAGATAATTTAGTTCCCACTGAGAACCAAACAAATGGTAACTTCCTTCTGCATAGGAAAGCCCATCATTTATAGTTATTGATGACTGCAATGAGAAGCATCCCATAATTAACATGGAGCTCTGACTACACCTATCAATAACATGCATTTCTGAGGGTCACCAGGGCACAGCCAGCAACCGCTCTGCCCCTGCTTTTTGTAAGTATGCTGGCAACAGACAGCTCTGCTTCAGCACTTCTGTGGCACAGACCTCCAGATGTAAATACCCATGCAGCAAACATGCTAAGTGACTGAGGCACCAATGTTCCTAAGAACTCCTCTTAATCTGCTACTGCTCTGAAGTAAACACACTGAAGAAGCTAAATGCACTAGCACAATTTGATTTTTATACTCAATTACACCTTATTCTTTGTTTTCCTTTTTTCCAGCCCCAAAAAGCCTCTACGGCTTTCTGCAAGTATTCATTTATTTGCTCCTAGGGAACAAGAAGTATGAAAGCAGAGGATAATAACATAAGAACAATGAAATAATTCATTTCCTTGGGGGAAGTTTTACATGCAAAGCTCATTCTCCTATAATGCTATTGCAAATAAACACTCCTCTTCCTATAGTATTCAAGCTGAAAGCAGTAATATCACCAAAAGTGTGAACAAGCAGACTTCTCACAGTTTGTTTTGTGTTTTGTTGTTTGGTTATTTTTCATCCTTCAGAGGGCCTAGCAAAAGGTGTAAAATGCTTCCTATGGAGGCAATGAAAATGCTTCCAGCATAAGAGCTGAAGGATTTTATTATTCCTGGTAGAGTCACTATTAAAATGGAAAAAAAGGTGATAAAGTTCCTTACTAGGAAAATCTTCACAGCTAGAAAATGCAAAGGTCTCAGAGGACACAGCTGCCTAGAGAGAAGAAAAGCAGGGATAATTCCAGGTCCAACATAGTTGCTTGGCTGTAAAACTACTGAGCATTCATTTCTGCTATCAGTAAGAAAGAACTGCCAAGGTTCTTGTGTGCACCAGGGATAACCATTCTTGCACTCCCTTGCCTTTTACATTCAAGCTCAAGAGGACGGAGAAGTAAAAAGCACTACTTTCCTTATACTTCCTAGTCTACCTTTAAATATTTTACACATACCTAAAATAGGGCAATACTTGATCGAAGTCAAAGTTGCACTCTTCACTTTTTTAGGCATTTAGGGCTGATTTTACAGAAAATAATATAGGAAGCGTGGAAGGAGCAAGCTAATCAGGAAAAGCCAAGCTGCAGATCCATTGAGAAGGGCAGAACAGCAGAAGCAGAGCAGCAACAGCAGAGCACAACGCATGTAGAGCTGCTCTGGGTGCTCCCAGGCACTGCAGCTGCACTGTCCCCGTGCCCCATCCCACAGAGCTCCCAGCACCTCCTTCACTTGGCAGCAATAAGCAGTGTGCTCCTGGCCTCCTGGTTTCTCCCCTTGTTAAAACTCCACATACGACAGCACTTTGAAACACTAAGCAAAGTAGAAGTCATACTTCAGATTTGATTCTAGTAAATAGCCAGCATACAACCAGAATGTTGAAAATAGCTCCTCTATGGAAGAAGAGATTCTCTACCACGTGCACTCGAAGGGATCAGCAATCCTGATGGATGTTTTCCTGCCACATTTCATAGTGCAAAATTCTGTTTTGTTAAATTACACACTTTGCAAAGCGATCAGATCGTGCTATCTGTACCATGTTTATCTTTCACTGCCTGAGTACTATTTTATTCATTCAACTCACAAAACACATGATGGCATAAAACACAACTTTCCAGAAAGAAAACCATTTTCTGCTGCTTTTCTTAACATACCTCAACCACCAAAACTCTCAAAATAAATGTAAAACAAAGAAAAGCTCTGTCCACCAAGACAATCATGTTGCTTGGTTGTTGTTTTTTCATCTATGGACTCATCAGGGAAAGTCTGCTCACAATCTTTATTTGACGCACTGGTTTTACAGCCCTTTCTGTTCCTCAGTCCAGCCATATGTCTTAAGTTACTCAGTTTCTAACTCTGCAAGGTGTGAGGCACAGGAATACCAAAGCCTGGTGGTTTAACAGTACACCTCCTCTCCATCCCCAGGCCATGGGGTCTGTCCTGAAGATAACCCACAGATCTCTGCCCACACCAGCTATGTCTCACTTGCCAGGAGCAGTCCAGGGGGACAGGTTTGTTTAGATTAATGTTATCATTGCTGGTGGTTTAAAAAAAAAAAAAAAAAAAACACTTTTAAACATAAAGTAATTTGACAGGAAGAAGCCATTAACATTCTTGTCTTTAAGACCACCCTGGGTCGGTAAAACTGACATAAGCAATTTGGCTAAAACTCACTCAAAGGAATATGTGAGCCAGAACTCAAACTATGCCATGAACATACACTTCAGCGTGGTTTTCAAGGCCTTTCTTCTCAAGAATACATCACTAATATCGATGTATACATGTCCTCTTTGGACACAGTGACATCAGAGTGTCCAAATTTGGCAGATCAGGGAAAGCACTGCTAAGAAAGAAAGCAAAGGCAGAAAACCCCCCTTCATATCTGTCCCACTTTATGGAAGCAGCAGTGAAAGAGGTTGGGATACACTATGGCTGATGGACAACAGAAAAGGTTGCTTGCCTTTAAGTGGCACTTGGAGTGGACAGTGGTTAAAGGCACTTCTAGAATAGCTTCATGACTGCTTTGTTTCTTCCTTCTCCATTCACTTCTTTTTAAGAATAAGACTCGTGCTTGCATTTTGAAGCAGACACCTTCAGTTATGGGGAAATATGTTGTCAGGGTTAGGAGGGCAAAGCTGCAAAGAACCAAGAACAGGAACCTCCCCAGTGACAGCACAGCTCATAAGGCTACAATTTGCCCATACACCAAGCAGCAAGGGAAAGTCTACTAGTCTGGTCTGGATAACCTCTGAAACATTCAGATGCTTTTCCAAATCCCTTTGGCTTGGAAACCAGGCTGGCAAGCTCCTCAGCAGTCTGATTTTTTCTTCTATTTTTTTGCTTTTTGGATGGATTTCCAGTGCTTCCTGTTTTTGGCTGGGATGGAAATACCACAAGAATGGTAATACTCAAGAATTCCTTGAGTATTCCAGAACTTTCGCTTCCAGTCTCACCTCAAGCTAGGGCGTGCCGAAGCATGCGGAAAAGACAGAATAGGAAGCACTGCCTGGTGACACAGCGGGCTGGAGCTCCTCACCGTGCATGCTGGCTGCAGGAGAAGCTGCAAACTGCCCTTTAACCAGCAGATCCATACAGCAGTGCCATCCACCTATGAAGTTTTAATGCTCCCATTATCAGGGTCTCTGAGTGCCTCCTACAAACAACAAAGCTGGGGTTGGTTTTCATCTCTGAAGGACTCTATTTTCCCCTTTTTCTTCCCATACTTGAAACTTTATCTATAATGATCAAGATACAGACAACACATTATGCAGGAATAGCACAGAGCTCAACAGTGCCTACCCCCAGAACCTACACAATTTAATGCAATCATTAATAACCTCTGATAGGACCGAATTCACTTTATTGAGCACACACTTCTTGATCCAGGCACCACCAGCTCCAGTCATCCCAGTTTCAGATGTAGCATCAAATACCACAGACAGCACAGCTCCTACCAGCAGAGCAAGCTGACCTACTCCTACAGGAGCCCAGGAGCCAGGCACAAGGGCTGGTGCTGCTGGGCTCACGGCACTGCTAGGGCTGTTACAGCATTAGTAACCAATCCTAATGTAAATTTTGCACTTTTCATCATTATCTCAGAGTAATTACACAGTCTCACAAAAACTTATATCCTCCCCCACTGCAGAGTAAGTACATAGTACAGATTGCTAGCATCAGTGAACAGCTGATGATAATTTCCCCTGGTTGAACAAGTGAAAATGAAAGGTATGCTCTTTTCACTAACAAACAATCCAGGTACATTCTTCCCTCCCTTACTGCCTCCTCCAGCACACAGCAACTCGTTCAAGAATAACCACCACCAATACAGACTGGTACTGCAGAAGTTCTTCAAATTCCTCGACCAAATTTTTCAGATCTAGAGAATTTGCTGAAACCCACAAAGAGTTCTCAGCATTTCCAAACTGACCCTAACAGCTGCCTTGTGTCTTTCTGAATTGAACCTGAAGTTTCTACAAAGGCAAACTCCCTGAAGTGATAATCTCAAATGATGCAAAGTGGTGAACTACCAAAGCACCAAAAACAAGCGAGAAGCACTTGTTTCAGGGGTTACTCTTACCTGTCTCTTGGTAGCTAAAGACTGAACATTAGACAATGCATTGCAAACATTCCTTCTTGCTGTCAAGCTTTGGAAACAAAGGTGAAAGGTTAAGCAGAAGTGCACACCGTTATAGATGCACAGGACAGCAGTTAAACAAGCACTTCAACACCGCCTTTAACTCCAAACACATGCTTCAGACCTACGGATTTTTCTGTGGCTGAAGTACATGCTGGAGAGCTTTGCTGAACAGGGAACAGTTACGGGATTACACATCCATTTAGAGTTGATGGATGTGCTTGAGCACTTCACTGCACAGATAAAAAAAATCAGATAGCTCAAATGTAATCACAGTGCTTAGGCTCTGAGTTTAGAAAAACCTTCCATAGTATCTGCAACTACAGAGTGAATGCAGGTTTCAATCTGTGCTTATTTTCTCTCAGCTATTTATTGCACTGTGGATTTAAAACTTTTAAAACAGACTAACAAATGAGAGCAATTCCTGCCCAATTACCTATAAGGCTTTCAGCTTTATCTGAGGCTTTTCACCTCTGTTATCACAGAAAAACCATTCCCACTATCTAAATAAGCTCAATATTGCCAGTCATTGCAGCATACCATAAACACATTTTAGCCCGCTAAGTTCAGAGATGTAAAAAAAAAAAAAAAAAAAAAAAACCCAAAAAAAAAAAAAAAGGGGGTGAGTGGAAACCACACTTTAAATGTCAGGCTGAGCTTCTCTAACAACACACTTTATGCCACAGCAGAGCAGGTATGGCTGTGTTTTGCTTTTGTTTCACTAGAAAGCCACTCAGAATACAAAGAACATTGCTGGATAGCCATTTAGCTCCAGGAACAGTAGACCTGCTCGTCTCAGACTGCCAGCAAGTGAAAGCAGCTGCGTGCATGGAACAGAACATGGAGGCATTGGAAAGACATGCTTTTTTCTAAGCAACATTCTTAGCATTTGTAGAGTGAATACACTGAAAGAATAGCACCCAGACAATATAATGAAGGTGGACAGTACATTTATTGTATAACTTATCCAAATGATAGAAAGACAACCAGTAAATTAGGAAGAGTTCACCTGTCATCAAAGGTCAAGGTTCACCTAGAACTCCACACAGGAGGGATCTCCAACACAAGAGATCATCTTGGTGGTGGTCAGCCCTTAAATGAGGTCTGGGAGAGGTGGAGCCAGCCTCCACCACTTCTGGTCACCCAGGTGCATTGCCTTCAGCTGTGCTCCTGTGGCTGGCTCAGCGCTCGCCTCAGGTGATCAATCAGTAGTTCAGGCCATGATTCAATAGTTCTCATACAGCATTTTCTAGGACATTTCAAATTTCTGGCAAACAAGAAAAAGATGAAATTAGTACGGTAAGAAAGGCATGCATGCGTTGAAGCTAAAGCATGGACCTCAGTATTTTCATTGAGAACAGTGGCACAGAGCCACGGTGAATGCTGATACCACCACATTGTCTCTATTAGTTGCTAACATTATGTCTTCACCACTACAATCCCTGGGCAGGTCAGCGCTGGTCAAGACACACCAAGACCACCAGCTCCTGTGAGGTGAGGGCATGCACACTGATGGGGGATGGTCCTGTAACAAAACAAAGCAGCAGCAGGATGAGCTACTTTGTCATCCGCCCTTGACTTCAAAAATATGCTATGAAAAGTCTTGTTTGACTTCAAATGGTAGTATAAATGGAAAAAATACCATTTTTCTGCCCAACTGAGATACACAGATCATGCTATTAAGATGAACAGCACAGCTTCTCTTTCAACACTTGATATCTAGCCAGTGCTACTCTCCATTCCCCTTTTCATCACAAAATCAAGTCCTTTGCAGCTGTACAGCAGCAGGCAGAACAAAGTCCTCGTGCTTACAGCTGCCCTTTTACTGCAGACACAAGCCAGCAGTAGGAAAAAAATTGCTCCCACAGAGCCTCAGTTGACTGAATCAGCTGACAATGAATACACTGCCTTTCAGTTTCTTCACAATATTTTACTGGCAGGAATATTTAAGGGGGTGAAAAACAAGAACACTGCAGGATGCCCAAGAAAAGGGAATTTTGCACTTGCAACTGTTCTTGCTTTACAAACTTGATTGAGAATCATGTTCTCAGTAATCAGAACAAATGTGTTCCACCAGTTATGCATTTTCAGTAAACAAACAAAAGCTGCTATAATGAACCAAAGGACTAAAAACTATCCAACAAGTCAGGGACAGAACCCTCTTTATGGAGGCAGCAGAGGTAAGAAACTGCCTTTCACTGCAAGAAAAACAAATAATTACACCGAAAAGCCTAAGAGCACAATTTTCAAAAGCACTTTCATGACTTCAGGATCAAACCTCTGATTTTGCAAGTAAAATGTGACGTTCCTCATCTATGTTACCTGAAAAAATAAGGCTTTGATTTTTGTTAAGTTATCTCAATGCTATTATTTAATGCACCCTCTAATGCTTCTTTGGAAAGTGAAAACAAATCAGCATGTTTTACAAAGTACAAAAACGATGACTAGTAAAACCATTTCTGTGAAACAGGAGATTGCAGTGTTAACAATATTAATCTCACCACAGATTATTTGAATACTTGTGGATGGAGATCACCATCAAGGCATCTCTCAAATGCAGTGGACTTCTGCTTACCAGTACCAGCGATGGACCATACACCATACACAAGTTTTAATAACACACAACAGGGTAAAATTTCACTTTCCCAGCAGCAGTCTGAGCACTGTCCAGCATTTATTTTGTTCATGGTCTAAGGTCCAAGATTAGGTAATGCATCTATATTTTCACAAAGGAGACAGGACAAGAAACTCCAGTTCTCAGTTATCCCCAAGAGATAATAGATTTCATCTTAGACCACTATACACAAAGCATGAAAAAACCCATCGATTTCACTCAGACACACCTCTGCTCAGGTTTCTACCTGTCCGGTTTGGTGATGCCACATTAAAAGAGAAAGACTAGAAAGAAGAAAAACCATTTTGAAGGGTCCGACACGAGAAGAATAATTAAATGTACTTTACTCAATGAACAGAACAGCAGAAATACAACAGCTTTAGTTAAATGCCATAGGGAAAATATACTTTTTTAAAGACAGTAAGGTTGGCCAAAGCTGTGCTGTACTATTTCAGACTGCCACAAGGCTACGAAGATGGCTCGAACACAGCAGATACCAAGCAAGGGCTCCTAGCAGAGACACAAATTCCAAGTGTTGACAAGCAAGGTCAGCAAAGGGTAAATGCTGCGCAGGAAACCACTGAGCGCTTTTGCTGAACCAATTTCTTCAAAAATAAAATATCAACTTTGGCTTCCTCTTATTAGCTCAGGGACACTGTCAGGTTGTCACGAATCCTGAGAAAGCTGCTGCTTACAAAACCAGTTTTCAGTATTGAAAGCATACTCAGGAAGCGTTATTTTTGTTGAACACATGCTCTGAATGTTTTTGGTCGTCCATTTACGGAAACTGTGCAGGAGCTGTCGCTCAGCTCAACAACAGACAGCAAATACCAGCACTCACACCACTGCAGGCATCATCTGCTGAAGCCCAACAGCTCTGTACAAACTCAATGGTGACAGGCAGTTTTTATCATCATTCTGGTAATCCGTTACAAAAGGAAGAAAGCATTAAATGACCCACAGATATTTCCTTTGGAGAGCCATCATTTGACCAACAACGTGATATAGCAATTATTTAAAACATAGCAAAGATAAATATCCCAAGTTGAGTGCTCACTAATTGAACAAAATGACTACAGGCTTGGTGCTTTGCTCAGACAGCCTGAAGCCACTCGGTTCGTGCCTGGGAAGAGGAGGCACAATGGGATTTGGAAGCCTGATAACAAAGAGTTAGGGAGTAGTTCTCTCATTGTTATTTGTTACGCACACACAAGGGTGAGGTAGACGCAAACTTGGAAGCTCCTAGGGCCAGGGAAGTCAGCATCCCACAGACAGCCTGCTGCCAGGCCCAGCTCAGATATGGTGACCAAAAGCTGGAACCGAAGGGAGGAGGCAACTGCTGCTCAGTTCAGTCAATCTCGGGTAGGCACGTGCCACTGGATACACACACATAGGTCACAAATCTCAACACATCAGTGCTATGACTGAAGAAGATGGAACCTCCTCAATACTCCTCAACTCAAACATGTAAAGCTGCCCTTCCTACTGCTGTCTCCTCTGCCAGCATGGGGTCCAGCAACCAGCACAAACAGCTCGTGTCTGACTTCTCTATTTAGGAATGCTACATGGTAAAGTTTGATCAAGGAAGCATGACTGAAAGGAGCCCTCATGGAGGCTGCAGCTCCACACAGGGAGTGAAGGGCAGGGCTGAACTCTGCCTTCTGGTGACAGTGACAGGGCCCGGGAAACAGCACGGAGCTGTGCCAGGGAACGGCCAGGTGGGGGTCAGGGCATGGCCCAGGCTGCCCAGGACAGTGGGCACAGCCCTGAGCTGCTGGAGCTCAATTAGTATCCGGAAACCACTCCCAGACATGGAGTTTGGATTTTGGGGGGTCCTGTGTGGAGCCAGGGGTTGGATTCGGTGATCCTTGTGGGTCCCTTCCAACACGGCTGTTGCATGACTTGGTGATGCATATGGTGGCACAAAGGCTCCCACTGCTGCTGGCCTGCTGCTCACTGTGCCCCAGTGAGAACCATACCAGTGCGCTGCTCTGCCTCGCAGCTTTCCCGTGTTCAGACACTGCCCATCTCATACCCCAAAAAGGCACGCTGGAGAAGATACGCTGCTTTTTAAAAGCTATTTATGCAGCCAATTTCCCCACCTGATTTATCAAATCAAGAAGTGCCAACAACCAATGGGTGCGGATGGAGTTGGAGGCTGCTGCCCCCATCTCACAAGCTCCCCAGGAGGAGATAGTGCCAGCTCCTACAACACAAGCACCAAATGCAGGCTTCTAACACAGCCAAAATGTTTCCTGATGTGGAAAGTAGCTGCTCAGCTTTCTTCTAGCTTAGCCTCTGCATTGCTCATCTGCAGTGAAAGGTATTTTGTGGCACTACTCAGCTTCAGAGCCATGAGCACACTGCAATTTATTTACTATGGGAGAAGAACTGCTGAGGAGAAAGCTCCAGAATACAACCAGCTAGAACACCAGCTATGTGCCCAGATAGTCAATGATAGGAAAGTAACATAGCTATTACTCCACTTTTATTCAAGATGTTGCTGTCAAAGACTCCAGCAACCCCTATTTCTGTATCAAAATAGAATGTGCATCTGCTTTTCACCCTGTACCTTTCCTCCAAAGCTCTCAAGGTCTAATTATGAAACAAGCTTTCACTAAGGAATGAAAAGTTGTATAAAACATTGATTTCAAAAGGTGTGTTAGTAGTGGCCATGACTTATGTCATTTTTAAAGTTTCCCTCCCTTTTGTCTTCCGTAGTTTCCATCACACACGCACTTGGCTTTGACCAACAACAAAACAAGTACTTGGCGCCATTTACAAGGCAGGCATCAAGTATATTACAGACCCTGAGAAATTAAAAGCAGGCAATTCTTAGCTGTTATCTCTGCATCGTGTTTATGCTTTTTATTTTCGTCAAGGCTTCTCAGCAGTAACACCGCATTTCATAAACCCCTGGCAGGCTCCGGAGAGGATCTGGGTCTCTTACATGAGATAATGTAAGCTTTCTTTCTGCTCGCTTGGAGCAGGTCGTTTTGGGAACCACCCAAACTCACTTCAAAATATTCCATCCATGTGCCAGAAATGGCTTTTGAAGTGCCGTGCCCAAGCCACAGGCGGCTCGGTGCCAGGAGGCGCGAGAGCCGGAGCGGCAGCCCATAACAGGAAGCGTGTCAGCACTATCTGTCCAACAAGAGGGTGGGGAAGAGACAAGGGAGTGGTGCAGACACTCATTGAGTGGAAAATCATCTGACATGTCCTAGGTCTAGGATCGGATCATGGATGGGTCAAATGACATCCATTCAACTCTCGAGATCAAACAAGCCTTTATTCTTTCATATTTTTGGCCCCTGCATGCGAGAGCATGTTGTAATATCATGCTTTTTAAAGTGCAATATGCAGGAAATCATATTTGAAGGGTCTGGCATGTATGGTATTTTTACGAAGTTCACTTTTCCCTTTTTCCTTTTCATCTGTTTTCTACTTTTTTTTTTTTTTTTTCCGCCATGCGTTTCCTTCTGTTTTTTTGTTTTTTNGCGTTTCCTTCTGATTTATTGTTTTATTATTCTATTTTTAAAGTAAGAAACGTTTCAACTTAAGAGTTTTTAATGTAATTCATATGAAAATTAGTGACGGACAAACCTCAAGCTTTTGAGAGGTTTGATCTGGTTAGGAAAAGCATCCAGAAGTTCAGAGGCTTATCCAAAGCTAATCTGAAAATTTCCAAACCTCTTCGGTCTAGACAGAGGCACAGAAACCTGTTGGCTCGGGACTCCCACCACTAACTGGGCTCGCCTCTCTCACTGCTGCTCCCTCACCGAACATCCAGGACTGGTTTTTACCAAGTCTTTGCTGAAGAGCACACAAGAGATGCAAGCACACCATTCTCCCCGGGCAAAAACAGGGCTCTTGGGCATCTATACTGCAAAGCAATAGAAAGAAGTTTAAGTCTTATAGGAATCAGATAAACTTAAAACACACACCTAAGGTTCCTGTTCAGCAGTGATGCTTTGCTGAATTTGGGCTCACAGTATGATTCCAACTTGTCACCTCCCTGCCCTCCAACTGCCTTCCCTGTGCTTTGAAGCTAAGGCCCAGTGGCTTAACACACCTTATGTAACAGCATCAGTTTCATCAAACACGGAGGAAGGAATGTCTCGGGACTCAGTATGTCACACAGCAGCCGGGCTGATAAGGATAGGTAACATTTCTGTGACAGCTTCATAAAACCCTTAGTGTATTAGCCTTGATATCACCTAGAAATCATTCCATTCACTGTTGTGAGGGGTCAGAGCCTGAACTCTACTAAAAGGCCACGTATCACCATGAAATCAGGTGTACCTGACACAACCACACCAGTAAGATTCCTTTGCTAAATTTCAGTGGCTCCCAATATTCTCTAAAAAATATATTCGAAGTATCAAAGGCACACTTTTGTCAGTATCACAACATCTCTGCCTTGTCCATCACTGGGCAGCAGGACTAAATTCAAAGCAGTACAAACCACAATTCCACACAAGTAGCCTGAAGCTATGTTGAGACTTGTGACAAGATTTGCACATCAGAGCTCAATAAACGCTGGCTAAACACAACTCAGAGAACAGGGGCTCTGCTATCACCAGGACCTGCTGTACATCAAAAACGAACGTGACAAGGAAACTGAACGCAGCAGAACACCACTAAGAGTTCCTCATGACTGTCAGCACTGAAAGGAAAGAAGGCTGAAGAAAAACTCAGGTAAAATCCATACAGGACAGCAAAGCAGGGAGGACATGAGGAGATACTGAACTGGACGTGTTAGAAAACAACACCCATGATAGGACTAATTGATTAGCAAGGTAAACAACAAAGAATTCTGAAATGGTTATTTTGGCAGAGGACTCTAGGGTGTTCCTCATCAAGAAAAAGGACAATACATCAAGAAATTAGGATGGAGATAATTTGGAAATTCTTTTTAAGTGGCATGTTATCCTGGGGAAAACTGAAGACTAGAGAGGATGCCAGGATAGGAAGAGAGGACTACCAGCAAAGGGAGGTGCCACAGGGAACCTGGGAAGTGACCAAGTCCCTGCTCAGATTGAAACTGCTGTGTGAGGAACAAAGTTGATGGTGATACCTTCAGCCAATGAGCAGTGCAGCTGGGGGGATGAGGAAGGACACCATCTGCAGCACACACACATACACACACCAGTGCCACAGCTAGCTCAGAGCTACCAACCCAAAGTGATTATAAGGTTTTATTTCACAATCCTGTATGGGACGATTCAACTACTTCAAGCTCTAGCCAGTTGCTAGTGACTGATATATCACTACATCTCAGCAACCTCAACAGTTGAGGATCTTTAAAAGGAATATTCAATCTCAAATATCATTTGATTGATCTACAGAACACAATCCAGCAGGCAGACCTGTGGCCCAGTTCTGTGCTGGCAGTGGAGTCTTTTTATGAGCATTATGAACATTCCCGGTTACACATTAAAGCAGAGACCTTTGTTCTGCTTGTTATTTTTCTAAACAAACAATAATTCATCTTTTCCCTCTTTTCTTATAAGCTGTTTTTCTGCCTATGACGTCTTAGAAAAACTAATCACTATTAGTTCTCCAACACAGCTTCAGTATCAATGAGTCATGTTATGCATTCTGCAGCGCTGCAGATTTATTCCCTCTCCTTGGAGCTATGAGCTGCACATACAGATCTAACCATACATCATGGGGTTACGAGATGAGCTTTAGGAACTGCACACTTTTCCACTCTTTATCCTCAAGTGGTGTCTGGTGCCATGGACAGGATAATGAACACAGCTGCAGAATTCCCAGGATCATGTTGTGATTCATCCATCCTCAGACGTTCTGGAAGACAAGCCCCTGAGACCAGCCAGAAGTGGAGTGGAATGACTGTTCATTGAGGGTTTTTTTTGCAAAAAAATATTTTAAACATTTTTTTCATTTTTCCAAATATCAGTTCAGCTTCCCAATTCTTTTTTATAAGCTTTTCCTCTAAAGTGGATAACAACATTTATGTCTGACCCTGAAATTACGAGTGAAATGAATTATACACCCAGTGATTTGAGCTTCCCAGAACAATAACTGAAAGACCGTTTGGCCTTCTTAAAAGAGGTGACTTGGAGATCTACGTGCATCCAGGAGTGCCTTATAAGGCAGCCCACCAGACCTGCCTGCCATGCAGCCCGGTTAACCACACGCTATCATTCCTTAATTTCTCACAGCTCACTATTCCGAAACACCAGTCACACCAACGAGATGATTTCCGCAGCAAACGCTGACAACTATCAGCACTTCCCTCACAGGCAGGGCGGCTGCAAGGCAGTCTGGCCAGCACACTGGAACGGCCCCAGTGGCAACACAAGCCCCAGAGCCCTGCCCTGCAAATGGGCTGAGCCACAGTCAGAGCCAGAGCCCCCCAAACCCAGTGGAGAGAGCCACCAGCTCCCACAAATTTGGGCAGGAAAGACATAGTCCCCACCTAGGAGAATAGAAAATAAAGAAAGCAACTTCCCCTACCCATAGCCAACTCCTCTCTCAGTTTCAGAAGTGAAACTAAGAGTTGAAATGCCATGAAAAGTGGGAAGAAAAAAATCATCTGGTATTTCCCAGGGAAACCGCCGATATCATAGAATCTCAGAATATCCCACGTTGGAAGGGGCCCACAAGGATCATCAGGTCCAAGCCCTGGCTCCACACAGGACCACCCAAACGCAGATGGTCTTTCAGCTGCAGCAGCTCGGGGTACCACACTTTGGTGCAGACCCTTTCCCTAACCCCCACCAACCTTCTCCCAATGCAGCCCCATGCCCTTCCCTGGGCCCTATCACTGCCCCAGAGACCAGAGCTCCGGGCTGAGCAAACCCAGGGACATCAGCTGCTCTTCACAGGCTGTGCCCTCAGACCCTTCTCCATCTTTGTAGCCCTCCTTTAGACTCTGTCATAGCTTTATGTCTTTCTTATGTACCTACACCCAGTGCTGGAGGTGAGGCCACACAGCACAGTGCAAAGCAGGAGAATTGCTTCCCTCACCCAGCAGTGCTGGGCCTGATGAGTCCAGGGTACCCCTGACCCTTCTGGCTACCAGGGTGCACTGCTGGCTCAGATTCAGTTTGCCACCAACCAGAACACCCAGATCCCTTTCTGCAGAGCTGCTCTTCAGCCCCTCATACCCCAGTCTGCACACACAGAGCCTGGGTCGCCCCATCCCAGGTGCAGAAACCAGCACATGCTCTTCTTCATGCAGACGGGGACCATCCTCAAATTTGTCCAGATATCAGTGCAAGGCCTCTCTACCCTAAATGGAGCCAACACTCTTCCTGGCTTAGCATCATTCACAAATTCAGTTCATACAACTTCCAGATTTTACTGGAATCAACTGTGAAAACACTAAAGAGAAATGGCCCTCAAATGGAGCCCGCAGAATCCCACTGGTGACAAGCAGGGCA
>VXAB01011356.1:66616-80806 GCA_013399175.1 Odontophorus gujanensis
GAATCTCAGAATATCCCACGTTGGAAGGGGCCCACAAGGATCATCAGGTCCAAGCCCTGGCTCCACACAGGACCACCCAAACGCAGATGGTCTTTCAGCTGCAGCAGCTCGGGGTACCACACTTTGGTGCAGACCCTTTCCCTAACCCCCACCAACCTTCTCCCAATGCAGCCCCATGCCCTTCCCTGGGCCCTATCACTGCCCCAGAGACCAGAGCTCCGGGCTGAGCAAACCCAGGGACATCAGCTGCTCTTCACAGGCTGTGCCCTCAGACCCTTCTCCATCTTTGTAGCCCTCCTTTAGACTCTGTCATAGCTTTATGTCTTTCTTATGTACCTACACCCAGTGCTGGAGGTGAGGCCACACAGCACAGTGCAAAGCAGGAGAATTGCTTCCCTCACCCAGCAGTGCTGGGCCTGATGAGTCCAGGGTACCCCTGACCCTTCTGGCTACCAGGGTGCACTGCTGGCTCAGATTCAGTTTGCCACCAACCAGAACACCCAGATCCCTTTCTGCAGAGCTGCTCTTCAGCCCCTCATACCCCAGTCTTCAGCCCCTCATCTCCCCAGCCTGGGCTGCCCCATCCCAGGTGCAGAAACTAGCACGTGCTCTTCAAGCAGATGTGGACCATCCTCAGATTTGTCCAGATCTCAGTGCAAGGCCTCTCTACCTTCAATGTAAACACTCCTCCCATCCACAACTTTACTTTAAACAACTTCCAGATCTTTACTGGAATCAACAGTGAACACATTAAAGAGAAATGGCCATTATTTCACAGCCTCCGAAGGGCACACAACAGCTCCCAGTGCCAGCATCCTCTGGCTCTGTTTTGTACTATTACACTATCAAGCAGAAAGAATGGTAACTATTTTAGAGTGGTGTGATTTGAAACCATTTCTTAAGCGTGAGGACTGTCATTACGTCCATTGTTGCTATGTAATTTATTATTTCAACATACCTACCAACACTGCAAGGCTACATTTTTCAAGCACTAGGGAACAATGAATTACGTTAGCCCACCCAATCGATGGCTTNTCCACTCTCTGGCTCCTGTTGGGGAAGCACACACCTGAGACACAGAGCTCATTACCTAGACTCCTCCTGCCCATTGCTGCAACCTGTGTTTCTCAGGCAATGGGCACAGCCTTCCACTCACAGTTTTGTTCAGCTGGGTTTGCAGAACACTGAACCTACAGAGGCAAGGATACCAAAATAAATTAAATGTGACTGCATAAAATAAAACAGTAACTAAAAATGCTGCTTGTTTTAAGCAAATGAAGGGAAAACATAGTGAGAAACATCACCACTGTGAATTCTGCTTTAGTGTTCCTCACTGCTCATTCATACAACTGAAAAACACTGCAAGGGAAAGGGAACAGGCCTATCTGTCAGCCTTCTGGTTTCAGGGTAGCTGACACAGCTCTGATGGGCAGCACGGCAGCATGCACCTTTACCCACTTCATCCACTATGGCCAACGTAGAGAGTGCTGCCCAGTTTTTAATCACACCATCCATCATCTCAGATTCCTTTTGCTCTCCAGCATTCTTCTTGCCATGCACCACTCAAATCACTCCTCCTGTCCCCAGAGAGCATAAATTAATCTGTTTCCTTTTTCTGGCTTCTTTATTTCACAGCCTCCGAAGGGCACACAACAGCTCCCAGTGCCAGCATCCTCTGGCTCTGTTTTGTACTATTACACTATCAAGCAGAAAGAATGGTAACTATTTTAGAGTGGTGTGATTTGAAACCATTTCTTAAGCGTGAGGACTGTCATTACGTCCATTGTTGCTATGTAATTTATTATTTCAACATACCTACCAACACTGCAAGGCTACATTTTTCAAGCACTAGGGAACAATGAATTACGTTAGCCCACCCAATCGATGGCTTCAGGGCACTGCTCATTTAGGAGGGATAATGAAAACAGACAGAAAGCATAAATCAGGCATGTGGTAAACTAAAGGAGAATGCTTTATATCTGCTTCTAAAACTCACTGCAACAAACTGTTCCTGATTTTTGTCTGGAGTGTCCACCACTGCCCACCCTCATGCATCAACTTGGATTGCTTTGTTTCTGCTGAAGTCAGCCCTCAAACCCATTCCCAACGCACAAGTGGGGCTCAACTCAGCAAAGCTCTGGATCAGCCTCTGGGAATTACAATATCCAATTAGATAGGTATTCAGAAATCTAACTCAAGTGAATGAATGTAACTTCAGACTTTCAAAAAGCAAACAATATCCACGATTCCATACATGCCCAAAAACCCACGTGGGCTGCTGGCTATTGACAGGGAAACTGTTGGTGGCCCTACAGCAGACAATAATGGAAGCTGCTGTGAACAAAGGCCACAGTAACTACAAAGAAAGCAGCTCTTGCATCTTTTGGTGCTACACCAGGGCATTTGAGTCTGACTCCCTGCATTCCCTGTGCTGCACATACAGCTTTAGGGTTTTTCTTCCTTTATCTAGTGTGACAGGTCTTCTGTCCCATTTTGCAATGTACTTTCAAGTGACTTTTGCCCCACGCACACCAGTGGCTCTGCCAAGGTCAGGGGGATCATAAAACAACACAACCACTTCTGCTCTACCTAAATGAGGTCAGATGTTTAAGTCTCTGTCTTAATAGGGTCTCCCAGGCCTTCTCCTTGGCATCACCACACTTTAACATAGTTTTTGCTCACTATGTTTTTCCAGAGTTCCAACTGTATCCAGGAAGAATTGCAAGAAATTGCATAGCTTTTACTCTCAGAAGTAGTGCTACTGAAATAAATGTTAGTTTGTTGAGGTTTTTTTAGTAAACTGAGCAAGACTTGCCATTCCCGATTATCTTTCTCAAACTAAGATTTACCTTATACACTGAAAATAAAGGTTGCCAGAACAAAGGAATCTTTACACACACGAGGAACAGACTCCTGCATTTCCACAGTTTTGAATCAGCCAAGTGCTATCAGAACCCTAAGTGATCATTACTGAAGGTTCCTATGCAAGACTTAGTGTAAGATTCTAGCACAGAACTGACTTCTTTTGAGAAGTTTCAAACTTTTCAGAACATACTGTTACTCCAGTTCACCATCCACGGGCTCAACAACAACTGTTTGTTTGAATATTGTTAGTTACTTTTCTTTTTTTTTGGGGGGGAGGGAGGAAGAAGGGAGTTTGTTTAAGGTTTACAATAAAGCTATAGTTCAGTATTCTGAAGCTCACTGATACTTCTTCAACAGTGGAAGTGCCCTGGCTTATACCATGATATCTCTCACGTTGTGGCTCCTCTTCCATACAGACACCATGGTGACACCTGCCGTACAAGAACCAGCATGGAGCAGAACACCCTAGTGATGTAACATGGTAAGCTACATCCAAAGCAGCAAGGCTTTCAACTCATTGTAGAGACATCTCGTAGCTGAGGAAGGCTTCATTCCTTTCTCTATCAAATCCCTACCTTTAGGGTGAAGTACACCTTTTCAACCTGCAAATATCTTCATAAGGAAAAGCCTTAGCAGGCTTGTTTTGAAACAACAATTTCAGGACAGGAATTACTACAAAGATATTATATTGGTTATTATTTTTCTTATTCTGAAGAGCATCATGCATTTTTTAAACCAAGGAAACTTACAACTTGACTTGTAATGAAGAAAAAACTATCCCACAGTCCATATCTTGCTGTTACATTAGATCCAACTGTCTGAAAGAGGTTCGTGTGCCAGGAGAACACGAACCAGAGGACTACTCCAATTCAATTAGCTTTGCCAGTAAGCACATCAGTGAAGCCATGCAGTTTCCATGTCTTTCATGGGATTCAACACAATCCAGTTCCTGGGAAATGAGTTTGGACTCCTGCAACAGTAAACCCACTGCATAACTTGATTTCGAAAGGTACTTACCTCAAAAGTGTGGAAATGCTGCCCATACAAACTGCCCCAAAATTAGTAAACCCCAGAAAAAAAGCTGTCCCTCAGGCTATGAGGTGTTCTGAAGAGCTGAAAGCCCTAACTAAGTATCGTGGGCTTAGAGATGAGGGACAGGTATTCAAAAGATTTCAGAGTTCTGTATACTGCGGTCTCTTGAAATTATACAGGCAAACAATTCCCAGCAAGAGGGGCAGACTCCAAGAGTACTGAATACTGGGAATACAGTTCCACCTGCTTTGCAGATCTCTGCAGACCTCCAGGACTGCACCTCTCAGATCAGAATTGCAGTTTTCATGCACATTTGCAGGGTTTGCACCTTTTACTGGCCCTATGAAATTATTAAAGTGAGTTCTTTCACATCTACTGCAAAAAAAATATTAAAACTGACAGAAAAGACATCTGCCAAAAGAAAACCAATGAGATCAGAGGAATTAGTAACACTAGGGATATACACATCCTCACCAGGCACAAAATACCCTCACACAATCCAGCCATTGTCTTTAAAAGCTCAATGGGTATCTGCACTGATTTATCCCAGGTGGAAAAAAATCCATAGAAACTTACATCTGGTACAAGTGTGTTCAAACAAATATTAACGAGGAAGAGTTCCTCTTCTGACTGGCGTGCACAATGAACGTGCAATTATAAGCAGAGAAATATGGTACATCCAAGAGAACACGTTTGTCTTGTGATGAATCCTTTGTGACATTAACCCCTGAACACAACAGTCAGACTATTGAGTAATTATTGTAATATAATACAAAATGAAGCAAGCAGAAGCTATCTGGGACAGTGAGATCACAGGCTTTGCACACAGCCATGCAGTTTGCTACCTTCTCATATTCTCCCGATCACCTGCCAAGACAAATCAGTAAAAATCAGCACAACTGGAGCAGTGTAACAGAAGTTTGGTGCATTCTTCCTAAATGTAAAATTTATTGAATCTTTTGTTTAGCTTTAAATATACTGACTCTTGGGAACTATTAAGCAGACTGTTTCCAAATTGGAACTTGTTAGTGAATGTCTGAAGTTTAATCCACCTTCCCAGAATGGGGCAGGCTGTGCTCCCCATACAGAAAAGGCAGCAGCGGATGACAGTGTCAAAAAAAAAAAACCCCCGACAAGTGCATACAAATTTTGTTTTTGGGGGAATGATTTTCAGAACAGATTTTAACCTGCCCTTTTCTAACAATTTCTGATATTTTAAGTTCAAAGGCTCCTTGATATAGTACGCTCACAAAGAATTTGTACGGACCCTCAGCTCTCTGCCTTTCCTGCCCAAACTCTTTGAGCCTACAGTGTTATTCTGATGTCTGTTAGTTAATCACAATCCCCAACCTTACACAAAAGCTACACACATTGGTGTTTTTCAGAATCTCTCAAAGAATTCCTTAAGTTTCCTTAAGTACACTTAAAAATGGCAAATGGTCATATATTCAGAGCACTGCTTAAGATACTCTCTCCATCAGGTGAAACATTTACAATTATCATCAAAACCCATTTGGATATTCATGCCGAGTCTCCTGCTTCAAAATCTACATCCCAGTTCCACCCAACTTCCTGTACTGCTGCTAACATCTGATACTGAACTGGGCAGAAGTCTCATCTCCACACTTTCAACAACACTCATTAACATTTCCTAGAAAACCATTCTCCTCGACCAAAGGGTTCAGCAATCAAAACTCCTCTTGTAACCCCTGACTTCTATTTCCTGCAGGTTTAAGAAAAATGAAGGCAGTACATTTCTATAACTACGATATTTATTTCAACTGATCAATTCCTAAACAAAAAAAACTGTTCAAGAGTGACACTTAAAATATTTCACAGGGAATGAACAATCCACACTATGCCACAAACATGGAAAGCGTGACTTCTGAATGAGGTGACGGGGGAAGAAAGCTGCTCAGCTACATTCCCAGCACTGCCACTGATCTGGAGTACAATCTCAAGCAGACTGTCAAACAGCTCAGAGCTTGGATCCCAAAAGTACATTTGAAACCCTCTTGAAATCAGGGATAACTTTTGATGCTCACCCAGTCTAAGAATTTGGCCATCCACAATATACAATGCAATGTCTCACATCTGCAGGAAGAGCAATGCATCAAAACATACAGAAAACACGAGCTCTAAGCAGTTGTCCTCATTAAGGACGGTTCTTGTGGTGGCTTTCCATCGGCACATAACAAATATTAAGGTCTCTATTAACATGGAAGAAAAGAGAAGACCTGAAAGAATTATTTTTTTTGTATGAATGTTTGTTTTCTTTCAAATGAAGCAAAAATTTCAGGCAAATCAAGGGAGATGCTCCTGACAGACCTTCATACAAACCCAACAGTAGCAAGGGTAAAGCATCTCCTCTGAGAACTGGGCAACTTACATCATTCATCTGCAAAAAAACAAAAACAAAACAAACAAAAAAAAACAGATTTGCTGTTCTGAGCATCCTCTTCTGAAATGTGATACAGAGAGACAGTGATGAGAAAAGGTGTGAGTGATACAGAATGTCAGCACAACATCAGACTACACGAAGTCATTTAAGAATCACCCACGTCCTTGATCACAGAAATCTGATCAAGGTTGTGAGATCCACAGTGCAAAGTACACGTTTTTAAATGTGCTGACCGATAAATATTGTTTTTCTTCTAGAACTACAGCAATGCTTCCCATTCTGCAGAAAGCAACCCCTTATTTCTTGGTAATGTATGGTACTTGAACAAGGAATTCAAGTCTGATTGCTATATTAGGCACCATTCACATTTAGCACTTACAGCTGGAAGAGTCCTAAAGGAATTCCATGGACGTACTTGTAACAGTTAATTCTTCTAGATGTAGGCTCAAGTCTAAAGTCATGTCTGGATCTGAGTGCTGCACACACCATAACTCAAGGCACCTGTACATCCCAGGCTTGGGCTTCAGCCAGTTCCTATTGATGGGTCACTACTACTTTGAACTCAGCACGAGTCCAAATGTAGGATATATACTACAGTGGTCACTCCATACTGCACTCTCTTAACCCATCCTGTTATGATATCAAGCATTTTAGCAACTACTGTATTATGTCTTAGACATAACTGCACTCCAACAATCAATTTTGACAGCATCTCTTGCTATGGAGGTGGCATCAACTGTAAGGTCACAAAATGTCAGTAAGCTGACACTTAACCGGACAGCATGCAGGTAACCACTTGTCCCTACTGTACAGCCAGGAAAGACAGAGAAGGCAGAGGGACAATGCACATTAAACAAGCCACATCAAAGTCACAGAGCTGGTGAAGAATGTCAAGAGCAGATTTAGAAGTATGGATTCTCCATCAAAAGTATGTGAGTCATAAATACGTACTGCAAGGTTGCTATGACTCTGCCTTTCTCACTTCATCAAGTGTAGGAGGTCGGATAGACCAGTAAGATTTGGGCTGTCTGTAAACAATGTGCGTACTGAAAAGAAAAAGGACAGGCATGTCCCATCACACCACTCAGTATCCACAGGGGAATGGCTCCCAAGACAGAAATGGAATGCTCTGCTGCCAGAAAGAGCTGCATGATTAAGAGCCTGAGGTCTGCACCACTCCCTGTTACTCTTCAAACCAGACCCCCATGCTAGCAAGCACAGAGGTACCAAAGCTGCAGAGCTCTGGATGAAATACAGACTGCACATGCTCCTCCCTCCCTCCCAAGGGGACAGCAGTGTTTGACCCATTCTCACTTAGGGAATTTTTTGTGCCTTTTCACTAGAAAGCAATTTATCCCTATTTCCTGCTATTTAATCTGAACGCTGCTTATGCTCAGCTTCCCCAGTTAACAGCCCTCGTCTCCTGTTTCTGGTATGACCAGACCCTATCAGCTGTACATTCTTAGTTTCAGGAGCACAGAGAGATTTTGCTGTAGCTGCACTCAGCCACAGTTGGTTCCTGGCAGCCATAAGCATCTTCAACGTGTGGAGAGCTCACCAAGGCAAAGCAAGCTGCCTGGTCCCCTCTGGCAAGCTGCACTAACCAATGCACTGAGGATCCAGCAGCTAGGAACCTGAAGGCTTGCTCACCACACAAAGACTAGAGGGAAAAAAAAAGTGAGCAGAATACATGATTTGTTCCCCTGTCTGTGCAGGATCAGCAGCACTACAGACCACTTGCACATAGCTAAGCTGAAGCAAAATGTCTGAAGATCCTTTTCTGCAGCTCACCAACCCTGGTCCATTGGCAGCAATGCACAATGCATCTAAGCCACAGTAAAATGTCCGTGGGGTGGGCAGACAGGGAGCTGGAGCTGTAAGTTATGTGCAGAGGTGGCAGAAATCAACTTCAGCCTTCTAAAGGCACCAGGTACACTGATGTAGATGAGCAAGTACTTACAGCCTCTGCAGAATGGCTGTCAGCTACTGCAGCACTGTGCGGAGAGAAATTTGTTACTATCCATCAAAACTGCCTAATATGGATGTAACAATAGCTTTAATTACCAATGAGTGGCTTTAGTTCTAATGAGGTTTTTCTGCCAAAACAAAGTCTTTTCAACATTAGCATGAATGAAGAAGCAAGTGACATTTCTCTGTCCCCATTCTCCTCCTCCCCTGTTCTCCTGATCACTTGTTTCTCAGTTCATCTCGTACTTTTGAAAGGCTCCAGAGTGACAGCTCTCAAGACATCTCCTTTATCTTAGCAAGCAACAAGATAAGCGCCCCCCCCTCCCCCAGCCTACCTCAGACGTTAGTTCCAGTATTCTGAGTAGAGTTTGGGACTTCTGCAATTTCAACCTGTTGCTTATCTACTGAAATGACAAAAAAGAACCAACCCCAGTGGCACATTCTGCACTGATGACCCCAAGCCCTGAAATACTCAAATCCAAGTCACCTGCCAAGCAGAACACAGCCAGCACTGGAGATATCCCTCACTTCCTTATGCTATGGATAAGCACACTGCCTCAGCTGGCTCCACTCTCCACACAGGACAGACCTCTGTCAATGTAGACCTCTCCTTGAAGGAAACATCCCTGGTCCACGTATTTTCTATTCAGTACTTTCAGTACCTGCCAGGCTGCAGTGCAATTAGCCCAGATATGCTACCTCTTCATGGAGCCTGCAAAGCCTGTACAGTTGGATGCGTGAATGCCCTGACTAGTAGAATTTACTGCATTCACAAACTGGCAAGCCCCTGCAGGAGTTTGGCAAAGGAAAAAGCAAATACGTGTGTTTCTCACTGCAGAATGTTAAAAGTAGCTATTCTCTCCAAAACAGAGGAAAAGAATAATGCTAGAAGAATCTCTGCCACTTAGTTAGCCTTACTATTATTTGATTACTTGTTTTAAATCAGCATTAGAAATGACCAAGCTTTTCCCTTTCTGCAAGGATTAGACATTTTCTGCCACGTTTGTACAGCACAGTTTAAATCCATGTGCTTACAGGGAACAGGAGCACGTTCCATTTGTCTAGCAGCTAGAACCAACAGGAAACAGACAACCAGAAGGGTTGGGATGACAGAACATACATTGGTGAATAAAAATTAATAAAATGAAAACACTGCCCTAAATAATCTATCCCATTTGAAGAGTAACTTTACTAACAGAAGACAAAACAGGCAGCAGCAAACGGACTCATTGTGTACAGGTGAGAGAAGCGTGGAGATCCCAGAGGCTCTCTCACAGCTGGGAGGACCTCTGCTTCCTTCTGCTTATCCTCTGATGGTCTGCATGTACTCAAGGGGGCAGATCTGGAGGAGGTTCTGCCCAAACCTATGTGCATGAATATGCAACAGCACTGACGCTCAACCCAAAGAAAATCCCTGTGTACCTCTGTAGCCCAGTGCCTGAGAATGCCGAGGTGTACCTTCCAACTCTGATACCTCCCCCTGGGTTTTAAGCTAATAGAGTACAGTTTATGTTGCTTGTTGCTGTGTTTTTTAGGTTGCCATAGAAACCTTCAAAAAACTGACACCCTGACCTCCACACACAACACACGTGGTCCAGAGATTCTGGAAATCTAAGGGAAGGCTGCCATGCTCAGCCCCTGGCTTTGAATCGGATGATTATTCTCCAGGAAGGTGGTGTAGGAATTAAGCCCAGCTCGGGCTGGGCTGGGAGGCACACGGTGGAGCAGGAGCATGGTGCTGCCCTGAACTGGGGTACCACACCCCTGAGGCTGGAACAAAGCAGCATCTCGCGCTGAGTCCCAGCTTTACTCAAGAGTCTACAAAGCATACCAGGGCACTGGTGAAGCACATCCGTTTATATTTGAACTCAAGTGTACTGGCTCTCTCCTGTATTTTTTTGGGTGGAAAGGGAAACTCAGTGGGTCATAGCAGGGTAATCTCTTTTTAATGTAGTGTGCCGTGCAAAATCCACACAAAGCCAGCCAAAGCAAGACAGATATTAATGATATTAGCTTGCCCACGTACAAAAATAAGACACCGAGAGTGTCATTAATCTGCCTTGATGGCTTTCTCAACACAGAAACACTCCAAATGACTAGGTCTGTTAGAAAGGACAGAAAGAAGATCAGTAGATTTAAAACGCATTTTCCAATCCTGGTGTGTATTTATCTTAGATATTTACATGGTCTCAACTACGTCAGTATCTGGGCTTTGCACATTTTTAACGTGATGTTTCTAAGTGGTAGGAAAACACCCCCATTTTGCACATGGGGCATTAAAAGAGCGAGCAACTGGCCCAGCAATGGCAGCCAGAAGTCCTTAATTAACATCAGGTTTCAAAACACACTCCAAAAAATCATTTTAAAGCTCTGAGTTTCAGGAAAAAACAGCACATCTCTTTGTATTTGTCTTTTGTTTGCTGAACCCAAAGATGCCTCATGGCTTTTGTTCACAAACGTCCCTGAGGAAATAGAAGATATTTTAAACAAAACAGGTGCACACAGGCATATGGTTTCTGAACACAAGTAATGGGGGAAAAAAACCTTGCATTTAAAAACTTGCATTTAAAAAATATCCACATTTTTGCTGTGCCACAACTGCAATGCGAAACACCAACCTGAGGCAAGCCAACACGTACAGAGATTGAACAGCTTTTCTGAACTTCTTTCTGCACTTTCTGTATCTTATTGCTATGTATTCTACTACATTTTTCTGCCTGTAAAAAGTATCCCTTCTACAGTAAACATGGAAATGAAAACCACTTTGAAACCAGGATCATAGACACTGCTTCAGTGGTAGCACTGGGACACCAGGCAGAAGCTCAGACACCTCCAGCAAGACCCAGCCACCCAGTGCAACAGCAAGACACAGCAAGCCACAGCTTGCCACAGTACACAAACCTGTTAGCACACCAAGTGTGGATCTATTTGTATTACATGACACATGAAAAGTTCTGACTTTGCTGGATAGTTAACAAATGCTCTAGTGCACAACACCTCAACGTGCACAGGTACAGCAGCAGTCTGGATGAACCTGGAGGAAAGCTTACAGAGGTTGTCTCTGGGAGCAAGAGAACCTGAGAGCCTTCTGCTATGAAATCTTACACAATTACTTGATACAAACGAGCAGACAGATCCTCAGCCCTGTGCTAACAAGTTCCCTGGTGTTGCTCAAAATAGGCTCACTTCTCAGAAAACACTTCTTTCATAATCAGAACGAGGAATCTTGTGGTGGAAATATGTCCTCAAATGAAAAAAAACAACAGTGAAAAGTCAATAAAAAGTCACAGTAGTTTGGCAGGGATGGGTTTGAGCCTAAATGCAGAGCAGGTTGCACTGAGCAATGCCTTGGACAGAAATAAACGCAAGATGCGGACCCAATGGGTTCTTGGTAATGATCCATGAACAAAATGCAATAATGCTCCAATTTTTTAATTTCCTCCTTTATAAGGATAAATCTTACTGCTTCTGCTTGCTCTCTGACTGCTTGGAATCTCCATGTGTACACCAATACCCAGAAGACTCAGCAAATCACCACGCCGTGCTACAGACAGGGGCTGCATGGCAAGAACGGATTCCTCCTGATCTTGAAGTGACCACCAACGTATGCTCGGAGAGGAGATCCTCTGGGTGGGATGGACACAAGTCCTGGAGCTGTAGGCTTCCTCATGTCACTCAGTGAGATCCTGTTAGGGGTTTTTCCTTGGCTGACAAAAGGCATGCACGCACATTTAAATTGTTGTTTGCATTTACCCGTGTTGCTTACTGTTTCTTTACACAATGTGGTTTTCCACTGTTGTGAAAACATCTACTAAAACAATAGGACAGTTACAAAAAGTCACTTGAGCTTGAAGGTCTGGTAACTGCAGCGAAGTCTGGGTGTCAGCTACACTATCACCAGCTCCAGAAGTTCTGAATGTTTAGGATCTTTTCCTTTTTGCTTTCAGAACACTCTCAACAGATTGTCTTATTCTTTGATTCGCTGGAGGAAATAACATACCTTCTTCCCCAATGAAAGTTAAGATTTTGAAGACATTTCTTGTTCTATGAGCAGAGGCATTAAGGAGCAGAAGACTTGCAGTTAACTTACTACAGAATCATTAGTCCAGTTGGAAGGGACCCACAAACATCAAGTCCAGCTGTCTCAGCTGACATTATTGAGACAAGTACCTTAATGCAGTAAGACACAATCATCCAGGCTCACCACATCTAAGGACACTTAGGTCTCACACCTGATTTCTAGCCCTAATAATTCTATGACTCTGTGGCTCTAAGAACAAGTCCCTGGACTGGCCAGTGCTTTCTGCAGAGGCGAGGAGACCAGCATCCTCCCCAAAGGCAGCAGCTGCCCTGCCCCCAGCCCAAGGAACCTGTCCCAAGCTGGTGAGCTGCTCCTGCCATATGTCTCCATGGGCTTTCTGCCCCTGCCATGGGGACCTCTGACTCTCTGCAACACCAGTGAGGATGGCCTTGTGGGACTGGATTTTTGAAGCTGTTTGCAGCTAGGGAATGAACAAGGACACAGAACAGAGAGAGAAGAATGAGGTTAAAGGACTTTGCAGCTCTCTCCACACCCAAATTGAACATATCAGAATTAATTCCCATAGAAATGCTTCCTGCTTTGAGCATTAGGGCAGCTTCTCCTGTCCCTCTGCACACCTGCTTGGTGCTCAGCCTTGCACTAGCTCGGCTGTGGGGAACAAAGCACCAGTCTGAGCTTCAGGCCCTAACAACCCCAATCCACGTGTGGTCTCTATGGACTTTAGAACAGCTGAATCTTTGAAGGGGGAGCTGGCAGGAGCCATTAAATCATGCAGTGTATGCCTTGCCAATACAGAGCGCACTGCCCAGCATGTTCCCTCTGCGTACTCCCAGGATCAGTGCTTTGACTTTTGCTTGATACCTCAGTCCCTAACCAAACTGTATCTAAGCTAAATACCAGCACTAGTTCTGTTTTACAACCAAATCCTTTAAATTTACAGATGAAATATTAAGCCTGTCATACAGTCACCAAGCTCAGATGAGGCCAAATTTACTGTCACCTGGAGAACGCAAATATTTTCAGTGACATCAATGTGCTTTTGACTGAACACACAAAATAATACTTCAGAGGCCAGGAACCTCTGTTTCAAAACCTATTAAACAGCTTAAATTTCAGAACGGGTCACAGACAGCAACTCAAGTTTCTCATCTATTGCTCATCATTTCTCAGACTGCGTTACAGAGATAACCCTTCACTAAGAAGGGATGCAGCATTTACCAAGAGCAGGTATTTTGCTTTTTCTGAGCAACAGCCGGTGTTATTGGAGCATATGGTATCCAAATGCCCCTTTGGAAACAGCACTCACTCTCCTGGGGCAGGCATGCACATACACCTCATAAAAACAGACTTGCAAGTCAAAATCCGCTACGATTTGGAATGCAGGTCCTTTTCTCTAGATGCTGCAGAGCACGAGGTGCTCCCCAGATGTTCCTATTATAATAAAACACACACTTTCAGGGCCAGCAACCAACCAATTCATTATGGCTTCCCACTTATGTGATTGCATTATAGAGCACAGAATCATTAGGGCCCACTCAAAGGGCAGGTAAGGGAGGCACGTGTCATGGTTTGCTGTTAACTCTTCTTCTGCTGAATTAGAACTGGGGTGTGCACGAGTCGTGGAGGCAGTCAAATGAAAACAGCTACTGCACAATTTCACCAAGATACGGAGAAACTGAACCTCACTCCAACTTGTTTGTAAGTACTATATTAAGTTACCAGGACAGGAATGTCTTCCATTTGGGCACAGAAGGCCAACAGAAAAATTATCTGTAGAAATATCTGGAAATACTAGCTGTCTTCCTTCCTCTTTTTTTTTTTTTTTTGTAAATGAAATACTTTTTTTGGGGGTTTTTTTTTTTTTTTTTTTTAATATGTGTTT
>VXAB01011356.1:80840-103574 GCA_013399175.1 Odontophorus gujanensis
TCTGGAAATGCTTGCTGTCTTTCTTTCTTTTTTTTTTTTTTTTTGGTAAATGAAATACATTTTATGGGGTTTTTATTGTTTGTTTTTGTGAATGTGTGTTTTGCTGTCTTTTTTTTCCCCCCTTTCTTTCCACTGCCACGACTCACCTCACACTCCAGTCAGAGTCCTTTCAGCCTACGGCTCGCTGCTCAGGTTTTAACTTCAGCTAGAAAAAGTGTCTGCACGGTCTGACCTCTGACTAATCCCACACTCCTCACCCTGGGAAATAACGAATAGCAACCAACCTTTTATAAACACAGAAACCTGTGCTAAGAGCAGTCAGCCCTGAAATATTGGTACCAACAAAACACATGCGTAAATTACTTCAATTGGTAAATAAGGAAGAGACAAGAGTTGTCAAAACAAAGCCAGTCGTAGTAGATTTACTAAGTTTTTCTGCTGTTTAACTCTGCCCTAAGTGTAAAGGAGGATATTTTTGGAAAGTCTTATAAAATCCATTCAGCTGTTTCTGAGGTAGATGGATGTGGAAAGAAAACCTCACAGCTGTCAACTTTATTTTTCATATATTTTTTTTTGTGTGTGTGCGCTCGGATAATTCAGAAATGGCTTTGATTTAAAACTCCAGACTTGGCAAGGGCCAGTGGTAGCCTTGATAGAAAAACGAGTGTTCTGTTTTCAGTTCTGAAATAACCAGCTTAGGGATGTGTAAAATTGGCTACAGAAGCTGACAGCACCAACAAGGGTGCTCCATGTTAATGCCTGGATATTGGAAGCTGGAGCTAGCAAGGCAAGTGCTGAAATACAGGAAAGGCCCATAAAGAAGGATCTCCTGAATTCTGCTCTCCCTGCTAAGTCTCACAGCTAAACATCATGCAAAACAGCACCTTCTCAAAAAACAAACACTTTTTGTTCATTCATTTTTTACTTTTTCTTTCTATACTGAAATATAATATTAATAGTGGACATGCCGAAGATGTTAACTGACACATTCAAATTGGGCATTAATGCTCACTTGTGTGATGAAGCAGTGCTTGGAAACCAACAGCTGCAGCAATTGGTCCTATCAGTGCTCATTGGATTTTCTTCCTGGTAAATGGTGTTGGAGTATTTTTACCTACAGTGGCAATTCATGTTGAACACATCTTCAATTCAGCATCGAAGACTGTTTTCCTGTTCCTATAAATACTGCTTACTCAAGAAATACAACTTCTGGTCAAGCACAACTGCCCAACTCTATAGGTTATGTGCTGAACTATGACATCTTGGGATCCTTTCCCCTGAGGCCAACACAATTTAATTCACAAAAACCTACATTAGGAGAACAATAACAGAGGGTTTTTAGTAACCTCCATTCAGTAGCCAAGAATTAGCAAGGAAAACACTATTTCCCATTTTTAATTGATGCTTATGCCAAAATGCCTCAGGTATGCACAATCCCAAACAAAAGCCTTTGGGGAATTTCAGCCTCAGAAAACACTCTCCTGGGCAAAATGTGGTTTCCTGGAGTAGGTAGTTCTACTGCAGAATACTGGATGTTAACTTTGTTAATAAGAAAACATTTTTCAAATGAAAAATGACTTGTTAAACCACTTTCATGTCACTTTTTCAGTAACACATTAAAGTAAACAAACCTAAGATGTTAAATAAAATAAAAACCCACTACACCTGCAGAGCTTTACCAGCTCACATTACAAAGTCCTCTCTGAAGTGGCTGGTGAGCTATTTCCATTACAAACAGCAAGTGTTCTTGAAAGTAATTCAAAGAGTCAAATTAGGCAGATTACATCAGAGTATATTTCCCTGCAGCATAAGGACTTTTTTAACACCTGCCTGACATATTTCAACCACTGCGGAGAAAAATGGCACTGCCTGGTTTCAGGAACTGCTGGTGCCTTCAAAGGAAGATCACTCTATATTTAATTAATTTTCCAACAAAACAATTTTGTTCGCAATTAGTGCTTTTGTTTCTATACAAAAAGCTCTACCAATGCAGAGTGCCAGAAGCGGAATTAATTAGAAAGGGGTATTTTACACTTCATATTAAACATTACGTCTGCTATTTGTCCCAGCACTTTCCTCAAGATTTTTTTTTGTCTGGAACATGTTCTAGCTAATTAACTACACTGCCAACAAAACTCAAGTCACAAGTTCAAGAAATTACAAATAGCACAGTGGGATAACCCAGCAGTGACAGAGATAAAATACCCTGTTGGCCTGGGGGAAAAAATGTGTGTGTACACAAATAGATCTCAAGTCACAAATCAATGGCGGCACTTCATCCTTGGGTACTTCGAGTAAGTCTGAAAGTTTCAGAGATTGAAACAATTGCCTCTTCAATTCTTGGAAAAGTACTGGAACAAATCATTACACAAACAGTAAGCAAGAGACAGATGACTAACAGCCAACATGGGTTTCTCAAGAGCTCATCATGTCAAAGCTATCCACTTCCTTCTGGAGCAAACCAAGAGATTTTGTAGACTGGGGAAAAGCAGTAGATGCAGCCCAGGCTCTAAATTATCGAGAGCAGCAGACAGGACAGCAAGACCAGGAGTCGGAGTATCTTGAGTTAGCAACACTTTGTCATTCTGGACATTTCTTAGTCTGAATGTATGTGCACAGATGGGTGGAAAACCACACTGACCAATTTGGTAGCACTGATTCCTGCAATGCACGAAGCTCACTTTGGTTCTGCCCTTACTACAGTTTATTTAGTATTTTCCTGAACAAATCCAATGATGAAATAGGTAGAGTACTTCCTAAACAGCTAACACCAGGCAAGCCAGGGCTGCAAAGAGAGAGGAGGCAATCAGAAACCAAAGCACAAACATAGAAATGGTTCAGGAAAAAGACTGGGGTTCCATTCAATGAGGAAAAATACAAGATTTAATCCTATTCTAGAATGAGACTGCACAAATCAGAGCCTGGGAATATTTCATGTCTGATACTAAATACACTGAAAATGATGGAACAGTAATCATGGAATCTGGGCAGACAACATCTTCATGGTGCAGAAAAATAGGTGGCAACGAAAGGACAGCCTGTGAGACACTGCCTGCAGCATCAGATGGATCTCAGTTTGGATACAACTTGTTTCAAAAACTTCTCAGAAATACCAAAATGAAGACTACACAAGCAAACAACTGAACAGAGGTCTCAAACAGAAGCCTCAAAAATGGAGATTTTTAGAATAGAAAAGATTAAAAGGTCCTGAAATAATCTTCAAGGACATTTGGGATTAAAAAAATTACGCGCTTTGTTTTCACTTAAGATACTGAAGTAGCATGTAGAATATGGAAATATAGTGGAATCGCCTCAATAAAAGCAGAAATATTTGTCTGATAGCTGTTAAAGCCAGTTTCATCATGGCAAACTGCTGACATCCAAAGTGGTTCAGTTACACCACAGATAATCCAAGTGGCAGGATAAAGCTACTGATAATCACACAGAAGAGGTGTAAATTTGGAAGAGCTTTCCATCTGCAAAGACAATTATGCACTAGATTAGATTGTCTGGCAAAGCTAGAACTGAACTCAGTTTTTACAAGCATCATGACTACATTCTTGCTAGAGAGGTATCTAGAGAATTATTTATGATCACAGAATGGCCTGAGTTGAAAATGACCTCAAAGCTCATCTAGTTTCAACCCGCCTGCCATGGGCAGAGTCACCAACCACTAGGGCAGCTGCCCAGAACCACATCCAGCCTTGCCTTGAGTGCCTCCAGGGATGGAGCATCCACAACCTCTCTGGGCAACCTGTTCCAGTGCGTCACCACCCTCTGAGTGAAAAACTTCCTCCAAAAATCTCCTGTCTTAGTTTTAAACCCTTCCCCCTTGTCCTATCACTATCAACCCATGTAAATAATCATTCTCCCTCCTGTTTATACGCTCCCTTCAACTATTGCAAGGCCACAATGAGGTCTCCCTCGAGCCTTCTCTTCTCCAAGCTAAACAAGCCCAGTTCCCTCAACCTTTCCCTGTAGCAGAGGTGCTCCAGCCATCTGACCATTTCAGCAGTCCTTCTCTGGACCTGTTCCAGGAGCTCCACATCTTTCTTGTGCTGGGGGCCCCAGGCCTGGACGCAGTACTCCAGATGGGGCCTCCCATGAGCTGAGTAGAGGGGGAAAATCCTTTCCCTACTGGCCATCCCTTTTTTAATGCAGCCCAGGATATCACTGACCCTCTGGGCAGTGAGCACACGCTGCAGGTTCATGTCCAGCTTCTCACCCACCAAGTCCTTCTCTGCAGAACTGCTCTCCAGGAGTTCTTCCCCCCAGTCTGTATCAATAGCTGGGATCTCTGTAGATTCTCCATTACCCACACAAAATGAAGTGCACGGCTGCAAAATATGCTCTACAGATCATTAGGTGACTTCGTAAGGCAAGGAGTTCAGAAATAAACTGCAGATTCCTCACCTCAAACAAGGCTTATCTCCAAGTCTCTGAACAAAAAACATGACTTCTGCAGTACATTTAGAGTGTAAGGATACCCCAAAAGTTGAACTCACAATTAGAAACGTAATAATCTCCTAAGGAGATTGGTTGTGTTCTTCTGCAACTTTGTGCTGACCAAAGAACAGAACAAAAAAGACAGTAAGTTGCTGTTTACTCCCTAGTTCCCTCTTTTTGGAGAAGTGCACACACACTCAAACTATTGGTCCTACTCCTGCTAGCTTTCAAACATTCTCAGTGCCATGGCCTAAGAGAATCATCTTGTTGGACTCCTCACAATTCAGCTTTCAAACCTCATTATTTATAGTGAGATGCAACGATCCAAAAAGCTGAGTTGTGTGAGCGTAGCACTCTATTGTGACTTCAGTCAGGAGAAAAACCAAACCTCCACACACATGAAAAACACCAGTTTTCTCTGGAAGGCTGTTCTGCTCTGTCCAACCTTGTCTCTGGTCATATTGGCTACGCTCATTGCACCCTGCAGAACCAGAGATGGGTGGAGTGCAGAACATCCTCTGTCTCCTTTGTTTGAGAAGGGCAAGATGAATTACCAAGGTTAAAAACATCCCACTATTCAAGTACACTGCTGCTTAGATTGAATAACAGAACCCACATGTTCACTGTATACAGGGAACTGTGTAGGGAGCACCTATCCAACAGTCATGAAAGCGAGGACCTTTTGCATCATTTCACATTCAAGTTCTGCTTTACGTTAACTATATAGCATCTGAAATTAAGCAGAAAAATATTTCCTGGCAGATTTCTCACTCTTATTTGAATCTATGATATTTGGAAAGATAAATCTAAACTGCAACTTAGCATCACATTTTGAAGTTTAAGCTTTTTTTTTTTTTATAAGACAGAAGCTCCTTATATCAGCAATGTAAGCCAATATAATGCACTTCCATGCTTTCAAAAATGTGATTAAAAAAAGGAAAAAAAGGAAGCCTGTTCCCCACTTCAGCATCCCCAGAAGTCAAAAGACAACTGTGTCCTCAATAAGCACCTCTCAGTCTCAGCTGCCTTTTTAGAAGCTGTTTCAATGCCCCTGCAACATGATGGTCTCTGAGGAATACAGCTGCCAATCTGCAACCATCTGGCACAGCAAAGTAATTAGTTAAGCAGGGTGCATTGTATTAGCAGCATTGGTGATGCTTTCTACAGAATGATGGGAGCAGTTTGTAAGAAGTATCTTTTACTAAACCACCTGATACAGCACTTTTGAAGATAACCTGTCCCAATTTCTATTGAAATTGCTGAACTATAAATCACTTTAACACTTAAGAAAGTTCTACACATTAGCACTTCTGATGAGCAGCTTTTAGCTGTGTATGAGAGTCTGACCATCAGCCCTCAGTGACAATCTTGTACATGTTTCTCTTGCAAGAAAAATAGGAGGTGAACAAGCACCTGTGACTGTAAGAAAACAACCTGCCTTTTCTCATTATACAAGAAGAAACACAATTACAAGACAGAATTAGGTAACATGCCCAGTAATACCCAGAACAGCAGAGCTACCTTGGGCAGCAAGTATGGGAGCATCACTCAGAGCGCAGCTGAGCAAAGGAAAAGCACTGCTGAGTTGCAGCACGCTTCTGGCGTGTTAGACCTGGTGAGTTCTCATGGGTCCTAGAGCTACCATGGGAAGAGGAGGAACAAGAGGAAGCCAGTTTGATTAGTTCTTACCTCTTTGTCTCCTCAATTTTAAGAGCCAAGTAAAGGACTGCTTTCAGTAGGAGCCTGGGTTTCACAGTTTTCACCATCTGCACGACAAAAGCATGACACATGGAGGGGCAGTTTGTTCCTCATGCATTCAAGAAACTGCACTTGCAATGAGGTGTACCTGAGAAATTACTAGCACAAGAATACAGAAAGATGACCCACAAAATCAGGTCCCAGTGTTTGTGGTGAAGTTTAGGAAGCCTTCTGTCAAAAGAAGAGCGCTCACAAAAGAATAAAAATGTGGCCCTGAAAACTACATCCAGCAAGACAAAAGTCTCTGAAGGGCCACACACCACACTGAGCATCGTCCAGATGTGAGATATGCACAAGGACTCCTTCTGGCCAGCACATGCAGCTGGATATTGTGTAACAGATATGCATGTACATTTACATGTGTCAGTATATTTATCAGTTTTGCTGTTCTCCTAATTGACTCTAGTCCCACGTCCCTTTCCTGCTTCCTGGAGTGATGACTTCCACCTCTGGGCTCCACATGACTAAAGTCATCATTTGTACCCTCTACACTGTAATAACTACCTATGTTTATATAAAGCCTTCCATTCACAAGGCTCTTAAGTTGCTGTGCAAGGTCCATAAGGCACAGAAATTATTCACATGCAACTAACAGCACAGAATCCATCTGAAACCACAGCAGGAAGTACATACTGGAGGCTGAATACCTGAATTAACTTCAGCCAGGACTACCACACTTGGCACTATTCAACAACAGAAACTACATCCTGAAAGTCATGACAGTCCCTATTGCACATCGAGAAGCGAGACATGAAGAGCTTAAGCAATTCAATCAAGGCTGTATGAAAAAGGTGGTCAATTTTACAGGTCCCAGGCATGAGCTCAATACCTTACTTGTAAGGGCAGAGAATATTCTCCAAAAAGAAAACGACATGCCAATTCAGGGTCTACAGAACAGCTATGTAGCTCTAGTGAAAAAAAATCCTTTCCCTAGGGAGAAGCTCCCAACAGACATCATAATCTTTACAGACACTCTGTACAAAGCCGATCACTGATGCAATCCCACCAAGTGTGAAGCTGCATCAGCAATGTGGATGTGTCCATGTACATGCTGGGTGTCTCTTGGTGGACAGCACAAGTGCAGCTGGTACAGGCTGCAGAGCTCCTCAGGTCCTTGCTGAGTACATCATTAACATCCCAGAGCACTTAGCAGATGTTATTAAACACTGTGAACCACTTGACAGATAACATAAATATCGTCAAGTGTTTGGCCTACAATAGAACATCAGTCAATGTTTGGCAAACGTAGTCAGTCTCTTGGGAAATCTGGCACTGTTTGTAAGCAGTTCATAAAGCTAAGTGTAGTTCCCTCACAATTGGGTTGTTCTGTTTTATGGAGTTTGTTTTGTGGGGTTTGTTTTGTTTTTAAGAATGTCTGCTGCATATTTCTGGCTTTCCTAAAAAACATGAAGGCATCAAGAAAGAAAGATCCAGACTGGGACCACCAGGCTTTGTTCCAAAGGATTCACACCTCTCCACAGCCCCCTTTAAAATCTGTATCTTTACATTACAATAAACTGAAATTTGCAACAGCACCAGGTACAGCAGAGTGGAAATGTTTGTTTTGAAAGCAGCTATAAACATAACATTTTCTTGTCTGGCCTGCTTCTTAGGCTACATAAGTCATATATACTCCTTGATTCCGATTTTTTTTTTTTTAATCCCAATACTCAAATATTCAAATACTCTAATTCAAGTTCATCCCCAATTCTAGGAACATAATCACAAACAAATTAACAAATTATAAACTAAAGTTACTAATACTTAGTAATTAGCTTACAGTGAAAACAGATGAATACTGAAATTACTTCTCCAAACTGTGAAGGAGAGTCCTCTTGGGAAATCAGTATACAATGTCCAACTTAACTCATCTTCAAGTTATGCAGTGCCCTTCTTCTCGTAGAAGTGTTGGTATTATGTTCGCAAAGACCACAACTGCATTTAAATGCATTATAAAACTCAAAATTGACACTGTTTTACATTGTAATAAAGGAACACTGGTTTATTAATTGTCTTAAAGTAATACTGTAAACTCTCTGCCAGTAAACCTTTTGGAAGCCTATTTCCAGAAAGGATGATGAGCAACAGGTTCATCTATGAAGATACAACTATGTGTCCAAACTCAGGACTTCCTTTGGAAGCCCATCACAAGATTATATATTATTTTTATTATTATTTTTGCACTATTCCAGATCACACATACTTAGGGGACTGCAGAAATAAGAATGAAAAATCATTCCTGCGCTTAAGAAGCTACAACTTAAAGAAAAGCCTACCAAACAACTGGGAAAGTAACACCACCACATAATGACCACTTCTCTACAGTCACTCCCATGTTGGCCCTGCTGCCATACTTCTTCCAAGAAACAGCCCTGAAGACAGCCTAATTTCTTAAGGTTCTTATTCAGTGATCAGATTTTCAGTTATATATTTGAACCTCAACCAAGAAAGGTATAGAATTGCTTCAGTAATCCCTCTCACTGAGAACAAAGGCTGTACAATGAGGTCTGATGGCTGCAATAGTTACACGTTGGAAGTGTTATTCCACATATACAGTCAAGTACCTTTTCCAGGTCATCTGCCACATAGACAGCATTCCTCTGTAACTTTGCTCTTGAGCAATCCCAACAGTTCAATAAGACAAGCTGCAGGCTTGCAGGAGTTACTTCAGCCTCTGGAAGAGCACCTATCTCTGGAGCAGAGCAAGGCAGCTGTTTAATAGCACGTCAACACCCATTCGGGGGAGGAAGTGAAGGAAAATACCACATCCACTGAAACTTAATTTGAAAGAATGTACACGTGGTTTAGGAACAGAGCGAGACAGAGCCATTTCAAGAGAAATGCTATGCAAACAACTTCCCCTTCACTGTATACCACCACTCCCATTTTTGAGGGATCGAGTTCAGAGACATAACGGGGCCAAGCTTGTTAGCTGCTGGATAGAGCTCTTCCACAGGAGAGTGTTCAAGACAGGAATCTCATCCAAGTTGCTCCGAAGCCTTTGAAGTGGGAATGCAGTTTATAGTCCTCTGGTAATTCCTTCCTTGATAGGATGGGGATAAGGTTTTTTTGTGTTAGTATTTTTTTCTTCTCCAAATGGAAAATGACCACCATTAGAAGAGGGAAGAAGACTGCACCAACTCTTAGGGCAGTTGTTAGTAGCTTAAGAGGGAGTTAAGGTAATTTATAGAGATGCACCTTCTTATGATCAAAAGACATTCATCTAGAGTTAACTTTACTCAGAGTAAGCACACAAAAAGCTGTGAAAGGCAGAAAGTCTTGCCCTGTGCCCACAGCACAGAGACAGAAAGTGATTTCACTGTAGTCACAGATCTTGCCAATAATACAGAAAAAAAAATGTATCAAGCTGGCACTATCTTTTTCAAAAGAATTTCCTGGGCAGTGCAACCAAAAAATCCTGGCAATAACAATATTAGCACAACAAATGATATAATTTACACACCTGTCTGATTCCCCAGCAACTCTCCTATTCAAGAAAATTCATCTTATTACTTCACAAATGCTTCAAGGAGAAACTCATTTCTTTATTTGTTAAAAGAATTCCAGTAATTGATGTCAAACATAAAAATAGAGCTCACCTTTAACACTAAAATAACCGTTCCCTCGTATAACTACATCATCTGATTTCTCAGGGGCCCAAAGATGCAAGTTATGTTTTCATTACTGGAACAGTTTGTAGGACAGTCCCCAGCCTGAGCATCTCTTTGTTCTGCAGGACAAAGCCACGTGCACACAGACCTGCATTCCCCAATGCACTTTGTTTTCTCCTGTTGTTTGTGAAACAGAATTTTTTTTTTTTTTCCAGATGAGTTAGGCAACTAAGCACCCGGTGCTGCTCTACAGCCAGCTTGTGTCTTCACTCCACACTGAAAGCGAAAAACCTATCGCTACCATGACCACATGCGTAGCATTGAATGGAGCTTTTCACTTTTGTGCCTCACTGCCTTCACCCTCTGTTTCCCTGTCCAATTAAACAATAGGAATTTCAAAGACTCCTCTCTAGTCCAGGCTGATGGAGACAGTTCCAGAAGTGTGCTGTGGTTTTTAGGAGCTACAATACAGAAGTCCCCCAGGACTTTATTCATTTCCAGACTGCAGTCCAACAGAGCTCTTGTTTGAAAAAATGAAGGATTCCAACCAAGCCTCAACTACAAACTCTACTTGTCCAAAGGTACAGTTCTCTGAAGTCCTTTGGATGGGCGAGCAGTGACAAACAAACGATCATCTATGACAGAAGCCATGAAATGTGAAGATAGTCTAAAGTCCTTACTGCTTGCAGACAGCACCTCTCTTTTCTAATAGACACCCATGTATTTTCTCTTAAGATGCCATATACCAGCTTGACTTCTCCCTGGCAGTGACCTACACTTAGGGAAGAGCTGCAACTGCTTCCTTTCCCCCTCTTCGGACTCAGTTATTCCAGCATGAACAGAAAGCACAGGTTTGTTTGTAGGACTAAGCCAGCTCTCAGCTATAGTCAGAAGTAACCAACAGGCGTAACAGAGGAAAAAACAAATGGAAAAAGAATAAATTCACATACATAACAGGGCCCCAAAGGCTCCAGCAATGCTTCCAGGTGTACTGGACACCACATGAGTATTAGTATAAGCAGAAAGAGGTCCAAAGAAGCAGTGTCTATCCCTGATAAACTGCATTCCAAGCAGGAGAGCTCAATCTTTATAAAGAAACTTGTAGCCACAAGTAGGACAAAACTTCATATAATTGCACTCTTTGAACCACCATGATACCATACATGGTACTGGTGCAGTACCATGTACAATCAAGGCTGATACCTTACCTTTCTGTTTTACATACATCTACAGAAACAATCCTTGTCATAAGTATGCTCACTGCCTATTACAGTTTCTCTTCCCTTTTAATTTTCTTAAATATATGCTTTGGAACATTTCTTTAATTTTTATTTTATTTTATTTTTTTTAAGAATTAAAAGGAGGATAGAGACTTGGTTAGAAGCAAGTCAAATTTTGGCAAGTGTAAGTAGTTACAGCTCTAACTAAAACTAGGTTTCTGGATAGCCTTGGTATCTACAGACAGAAAGAAATGTATGTACCAGACCATGGCACAGAAGCCAGTTAAGATGCCCCCCATTTCAATAAGCTAGAGATCAAACCTGCTACTAAGGTTGATTTGGGAGGCACAGGGGTATATTACAGTAACACAAATCTGAACGCCTGTGAACTTTTAATTCTGCCTGTGCAGAAGAAGAGCATGAGCTATAATTTCTATGCAAATAAGTGAAGTAAAAAGACTGAGAGACCAATTTTAGAACTTACAACACAGACCCTTACGAGAGAGGTGCTTGCTGAAACCAGGCCTCCAGTGACTTCTCAAGGATAAACAATAAATCAAAGTCATTTTATTGTTTCTAATGCAAGTTAATTATTTACAGTTTTACACCAACATAAACATTCTTTAGTTATCCTAATGTATGTATGTACGTATTATATTATAAACTTTTCTTTTCTGAAGGAAATGTAAATATATGTACACAAAATCATCAAGGCTACAGACCCAAGCACTCAGAACTCAGGAAATGCCAGAATTAAGTTTGCATGGCAAAAGAAAATATTTTTCTCTTAATTTCATTCCCAGAAATGGTGAAACCATTTTTTTGTTTAAGCTTTCCAAACAATTCATCTGAAGCAGACATTCAGCATGGAAAGTTTCAGCCCAAACAGTTAAAATTTGGCCAAGTTAGATGCCACTGAAAACAGGGTCTTATATTGGGAAATGTGAGGCAAGTTTAATTATAGGCAGCACTACCAGCATCATTTATTTAGGATTAAAATTTCATCCTGACTTTGCCTGGTCTGTTTACCTAGAAATACTGTGCAGAAGTATTTGAACCTCCTTACAAGTCTACATTTCTTACTGTGTTGGTAGGTCTGGGGTCTTCAACAAACTTAGAACTACAACACAGCTATTTACATTAGGCATCAGAAAGAGAAGTCACTACTCAGAGCAAAAACCTCAGATGCATGACACGAAGAAGAGGAAGCCACAAGTTTCAGAGGGTCTCAGTGCCCACATAAGTTCCCACAAGTTTTAACACTTTGCATAGCTCAGTCAACTCCGCAGCCTTTCAGAAGGTTCTCCTGCAAAAAGTTAATCACAAAATTAATTCATAAGAGCTCTGTTGAAATTAGCAGATCTGCTTGGTGTTTACTGCCTGGAATTTCATTTGGATATCAACTAAAATCAAAATAAGACCATTTACAGTGCTGCTGTCCTGAGATCTGGTTGTCACTGTCATTACAGTGCTCTGCATTCTCGCTGGCCTGACTTCCTCTGCATGCTTCTGCTGCACGCACACTGCACTCACCTCCTATTTCTGTTGCAGTCTATTAATTTAAACATTAGCTTGCAGCGCTGGACTAATGGTCAGGTACTGAACCACAATCTTCAGCATTTCACTGATGATAAAATAGCATGTATGTATATTAAAGAATTCTTAAGCTCCGAACAATCAGAATTACAAACAAAAATCAAGGACAGTACCAGACATTAACACACTTGGTGTTGATTATTTTTGTTCTGTTTTTATTATTTTAAATTGCATTCAGCGAGCTTCCTGTCTAATACTAAACTACTCACCACAGTTACCAAGTTTGACTTTTATATCTGCAAAGAAAATGGTAGAACAACCCACAAAGTGGAAATTCCCACTGACTACCAATTTAAAGAATGATTTACAGGAACTCAAATACAGTAGTGAAGGACTGCAGGAATATTTTTCAACACTGCAGGATGAATTTCTTTGCTCAAAGTGTTAATTTCTGGTTTATTCAAGCACTAAATCATAGAATCCTTAGAGTTGACCTTTAAAGGTCATCTAGTCCAACAATGAACAGGGACATGCACAATTGGATCAGGTTGCCCAGGGTTTGATCCAGCCTTGATCTCTAGGCAACCTGTTCCAGTGCCTCACCACTCTCACTGTGAAAGACTTTTTCCTTATATCCAAATGAAGAAATATAAGCATCAAATTACATATTTTTTTCTGTTATTAACCAAGATGTGTTAATCAGGTGTGAAAGAGAATAAGCCTTTGCCCAGAACATTGCCTGAAATCTGCATCCAGGTTTCTCCTTCCAGCAAACTTTGCATCCCTAGATGCATATTTTAGCTGCTGCTTCTTCACTTCCTCTCTCCTGAGGCACACCCAAACTATAATTAATATTCTACCTAGCTAAACATACGGTGGCTTCTTTATTCACTGCAATAATACGCAGACCATGGTCAGACTGACATAAAGGAAACCTGTGAGGCAAGGCATCCACAGTAGGAAAAATAAAGGTGACCCATAAAGTACTCCACCAACTTTCCTAAAGTCTTGACATCTGTAGTTTATAGATCATGGAGGTTTATTCCATGATTGCTTTGCCAACTTCACTACATCTTAACGAACTATAGGTGACACAATGGCTCCTTGATGGAGTGTATTTACACAACATTTCCTCCATTCATCTTGCAGCAAAAATGGAGGTGATGTAATAAAGCTGGGAAACAACTATCAAGTATTAAAAAAAAACCCAACAACCTAAGGAAGCTAAGCTTCACAGGTTCTATAGCTCTTTATGTTGTTTTGTTTTTTAGATCGATGTTACGGTTTTAAGCTTTGTATGCAATATCCTTATGAAACAAAGTGAGAAATAACTTCATTGATAGCAATAGATTTCACACTGTGTCTAAGTACAGCAGCACCCACTGGAGAAAGCCACTGTGACCAGCAGCATGTAAACACGTCCCACTTGTTTCAGTTCAACCACAAAAACTTGTTTCAGATTTGTACTTGACTCTGCAGCAGCACATATTTAGGAGAAAGAAGGTGCATAGGTTTTTGTAGTGAATAAAATTCTGTACTTTATACGATAAATTACAGTCTACTTCTGTGTTTCTTTTGGTTATCTGAATCACTGTAGGCCAATATAATAGAAATGCAAACAATTCCTCTGCTTTCAGACAGTGTTATATTGTTATTCCGATAAAAGCCACATCAATTTGTCACTAGGCTAGAGAGTATTCCACTTTATCTCTACATTAAATAAGTTGTTCTTAGTACTTTTCAAGCTTGCATATTTATATACAAGATCCATACGTATGGATCTTCTCTTGGTTGACACACACATCTATCACTATCTCTCCAGAAAATCTGTGCCATAAATCCAACTGATCTTGTTTTTATTAAAGAACTCCAGCACATTTTTTGCTCAAGGCACTTGCTCTGAAGTTTCAAATGGTGATGGTTTCTCTCCAGCTATACCACAGGGACTTTTTTTAGAGGAATGAACCTCAGCTCAGTTTTGACGTGACTACACCCAGTGACACTGCAGTAAGGAGAAGAGGCTGCAGAAATGAGCTACACACACCAAAAAGGGTCAAGGCAACCGAATATTCAGGCACCCTGAAAATGCAAGATGGCTAAGAACCACTCATGCTGATACATAAAGTGCTGCCTTGTTGGAGGGTGAAGCAACACAATTCCCCTTTAATAGCCTGCAGTCAGCTGTGCATTCAAACCATTTATTCAGACATTAGCAATAAAAAATGGTTTCTTTTTCTGATTCTATATGTATAATAAACATTTGGAAGTCTCTTCACTTGCACAAGACACTGTTAAGCCACATGAAGACAAACAACATTTAACATTCTACAGACTGCTCCCTGAACACCATTTCACTAGTGAAACTGTCCTATTTTAGAGGACTTCAACTAACTGCCTTAGAAATGAACTAGCAGCCATCTCACGTTCACTCAGATGTGTGAAAATACAGGTTTAACCAGACTTCTCCTGTATCAAATACACAAGGGGGAAATACTCTTTACTCAAGACAGTAAATCAAATTTACAGAGCTGTGTTTTAATGAAAATGATAAGGCACTCTTATCATTACATTTCAGGGAGATGCAAAATCACGTAGCAGTAAAGGGTTTGTGGAACAACAGGACAGGTTGTAAACCTGACCGTAACCCTGAACTAGCATGGCATCTAGAGCAAATCAGACCTAGCACCTGGAAGATCAAGATACACGAGAACCTGTCAAAGCTGCATTTTTTCCACTAGAAATAGCTAGGATGCCTGCCAGCACTGCAAGGCACTGGGGGTATTACAGCATTGTCCTTTCTAAGTACAACCCTACTTTTGTTGTCCATTCCTATTAGAGAAGAGCAGCCTTCACCCTGCAGTCCCTGAACCATAGAGGATTGAGCTGCAGTATGGTTTCAGTGGAGTTCTGTGAATGGTAACTCGGGAACACCAACCTAAATTCACATCTGCCAGCAATGACAGTCAAACAAAAGATATCTGCTTATTTGTATTAAGCTTTGAATGCAACACAGCGCTGGCTTTCAAATACAGAGAAAAGTCTACCACTATCTAAGTGGAACACTGTAGCTTACAATCACAACAAACAGGTGTGCCAGCAACCATGTTCCTATTTCCAAACTTCAATCTGATCACATATTGCTTGCTATCCAAATTTTAAGATTTACTAGTTCAATAGAAGAGATTCACTCACAAGAACCTTTTCATAACTATATTCCTATACACATACTGTGACACCTGGGAAGTCTTCCAAGCCTAACAAGCATAGTCCCCAGAAATAAAGTCAACCAACAGCTAAAGCACGAAGAGAAAAAACTGCTAAATAGGTAAGAAAATAAACAGTTCTTATAAGATAGACATGCCACTGCCATCAGCAGTAATGGGACAGCATTTCAAGGAAAACTTAATACCTTGCAACTCTGAAGAAAGCTGAAATAGCAGCCAGAACCTGCATACCACCAGGACAAACAGAAGAACAGCATGTCTCTGCTCTGTTATTTTCCCATAGGATCAGTCTGTAGCTGCAATCAGCAGCAGACCACAGGCAGTCATGTATCCTCTAACACCCTTGGAATAAGCTTCCATCTTAACTTCGTAATGGTATATTTCTAAAACTTGTCTGTCCATGAAAAGGGGAGAAGAGGAGCCAAAGCTCCTGAATGTTGGCAACCTAGCAAACACTAGGAAATCAACCAACCTAATAGGAAACTCTATTCTGGAAAGCAGATGAACAGAAGGAACCAACAAGAAGAAAGGTTAGCAGATATATATTCAGCTGTGCTGTAATCTATACAGATGAGTACACAGTAGTAAACATTACTGATGTGTATAAGGACTGCTCTTAGGGTAATGCCTCCTATTTTATTATATAGGCGCAACGTACCGAAGGTGAATGTTGGCAGGACAGCAGTAAACCCCCCAGTATTCCATTACATTTTGTTGCTGTGTGACAGAAGGCAGCAAAGGGGCAGTCTGACAGAATGGCACCTGACATGGAAGTGCTTGTGAAGCAAAGGTGTGTAACTGAATTCCTCCATGCGGAATTCATCAACACCTGCTGACTGATGATGAGGCCAACAATGGATATGAGCACAGTGAGGTGGTGCATTTCAGCAGGGCTGACAGCGACTGCCAGGGTGCACTGCCAGCTCAGATTCAATTTGTCACCAACCAGAACACCCAGATCCTTTTCTGCAGGGCTGCTCTACACCCCAGTCTGCACACGCAGCCTGGGCCACCCCATCTCACGTGTGGGCCACCCCATCCCAAGTGCAGAACCCAGCACATGCTCTTCTTCATGCTGGTGGGGACCACCTCAAATTTGTCCAGATATCGGTGCAAGGCCTCCCTACCCTAAATGGAGTCAACACTCCTCCCAGCTTCACATCATTCACAAATTTACTTCATATAGCTTCCAGATTTTACTGGAATCAACACATTAAAGAGAAATGGCCAGAATCCCACTGGTGACAAGCAGAGCAACTGTCAGGCCATAGCCTCCCCTTGCCCAAAACAGCCATGTTTTGGTTGTCATGGGACATCCTTAGGGTCACATCACCATGGCCTTTCATGGCCTTCAGGTGATCATGAGCCACCTCCCTGCTGACCACTACAGATACAGGGACCCTAACAACAGAACACCAGCAGCTGACTGACTTCTGTCCAGGAAGCACACACCTGAAAGTGTGTGCCTCCCATTGTGGGGGCATTTGTAGAGGAAGATGGATCCTCCTCCACCAAAGAAGCTCTGCATTCTTCAGAGTCAATGGACATCAAGCCCACGGAGGTGGACCTACCTTCATAGGATGAATTATGGAGGTGGATCCATCTCCATCAGGCCCAGGCAAACACTACAGCACCACGCTTCCCTGGAGACATCGCTATATCCATTGGCGGTGCAGCAGGGACTCTCAATTTCCATCTCAGCATTGAGAAGTCACCATTTGCCAGAGAGCCTCTGGGCCAGCTACTGCTCTTTAGAACCCCTGCTTCCCCATCACCCATCCTCATCCTTCCCAAGCTCTGAGGAAAAGGAAAGGTCTGGGACTGGTGTCTTCTATGCTTCTGTACTGAGACAACAGGAGGAGTCCAGCAGACAGCCCCAAGCTCCCTGCAGCCTCCAGACAAGTCCCGAGGAAGAAGACAGCACTGAACTGGGACTGGTGTCCTCTATGCTTCTGCACTGGGAGAATGGGAAGAGTCCAGCGGATGGCCCCGAGCTCCCTGTGGTCTCCGGGTGAGCCCTCAAGAAGACACAGGACCAGGACTGGTGTCCTCTGAGCTGCTGTGCTGGGACAACAGGAGTCCAGTGGATGGCCCTGAGCTCCCTGCAGCCTTGAGGTGAGTCCTGAAGAAGGCAGGACTGCGAGAGTGATTGTCCTCAGAGCTGCTGTGTCAGGACAACGCAAGAAGCCCAGCGAACAGCACCAAGCTCCTTGTGACCTCCAGGCAGTTCCAGAGAAGGCACAGAGGCAGCTTCCACTGAAGATGCAGAAGATACTGTTTTGGACAGGAAGGACTCAAGTTCAGCGCAAAGATCCATTCCAGTTTCTCCCTTGGGACTTTAGTTTCAAACCTGCCCAATAAACAATTTGAAAGTACAGTAACAATGATAAAAACCTAAAGCTCTTTTCTAAAGCAAAACCAGTAAGTGCTTCTCCACTGTTGGCACTTCTGAGCCTGCCCTGGGCCTCCTCGCTCCCCGCCATTCTCCCCAGAGGGAACGACTCTGCCCCACGGCGTAAGGCCCAGCCCAGGCCTCAGTGCTGCGGAGGGCCTCGGGCACACGGCAGCCCGGCAGGCTGCGGGCACGGCCTGTGCTCAGCGCCGGGCACGAGGGACGGAGAGCCGAGCAGATGCTCCCTCATGTCGCTGCAGCGCGGCCCCGAGCGGCGGGAGTGGCCTCAGCCCCGCACGGCGCCCCGACCCCCGCCCCCGGGCGGCCGCACCACGCGCCTGAGGCCGGGCCCCAAGCGCGCCACGTGAGCGCGAACGCTGTGGCAGTGCGGGGAGTGCAGCGGACAGCTGTTCAGCGTATATCCCAGTGGCTTTCATCGTAAGGTCCTCAACGCCTTCTGAGTCACCCTCTTCAATTTCTAACTCCTGGAAACCGGAGTGCCCTCAAGGAACTGTTTTTAGTCGCACTGATTGAACTACAATACCTGTGTACGCCTCTGCTTTCCAAAGGTATCACCCAAAGCTCAGAATTCCATAGAGCCTGCATCATTCTGGAGGATGTCTGGGACTGGTTTCATTATCACAGCAATGTTATAATCTCACAACAGTCAGAACAGCAGTGCTATCCCATAATGCCAGATAGTACACCACAGCTGTATAGCTGGTGGTTACAGAAAAGGCTTTTAAATGGCTTTGAATGACATGGAAAATGCCACAGTTAGGAAGACTGTAGATTCCTGGTGGAAATATTTTTCATATGTCCCCTCTACTGCAAAGCATTTGATTTTGGGCTTGTTCCCCTACAGAAATAAGGCTTGCACAACCATAAAGTCTGCTTTCCTACCAAGCAACCTTTGTCACTATTACAGCATCTCTGTGAGATTTATCTGAAACTGGCAGTCCTGTAAAAGTCATGAGAGTGCAGGGCCAGAGAGAGAGCAGAGATTACCTTTGTGACTTAAAAGGATAAACTGACGCTGAAACCTCCTTTATACACCTCTCATAGTTCACTCGCATAGCAAAGATCCCAGCTGCTGGAAGCAAATCCCTAAGAGCCCAGGTTTTAACTCTGCTACACGTGGAACAATTTGTGCTGCAAACGAGGGCAGGAGAGGCAGTCCCATATTCTACATTCTCCTTCAGCTTAGAGAAAGGCAGTCATACAGCAGCAGCCACTGGGCATGGCCAGATTTGTGGCAAGCAGAAGGACATGATACTGCACGCAATTGCAGAAATACTAAAAAAAAATCTGATTTCAATATAAGATAATGTATTTGTACCCAACCAACATAGCATGAATTATCCTGTTATTAATTACCCCTTGCTAGAGGAGTGTTTTCCTCAGTAAAGGTTACTAGTAAAAAACTTTGGTCATTTGAACCCCTTCAGCTCCCAGAACAGCATCCCACACTGGTAACAGAGGGAGGAGGGATGAAGAACTGCTTCTCCCTCTGGGCAGTATTCAGTGAAGGACTAAACCATACACATGATCCATAGCAACGCTCAGAGCTGGTATGTGACAGTGTGGTAAATTAGAAGCACATGTGCAAAGGGAGAAGTGTAATGTAATTGGCATGCTTGAGACATGATTAAAGCAAGACATTGACTGGGAGACTGAGTTACGAGAGTGTCAAATTCTGACAAGGGATGAAGGCAACAGAGCAAGCATAGTTGGCAACATGGGGAAGAGAAACATTACATCAGCAGAGATTAAATAAAATTGCAGGTTTTGTTGACACCGCAGAACCCACTGCATTAAATAAAAATTGAGGAAAAAAAATGAAGAGGTGGCAACTGACAGCAGCTGAAACACCTGAAGTCCAAACAGGACATTGTTTTATACGAAAAGAATGTCAGCAGGGCAAGAAAGGAGAAGAAAAAAAAAAACAAGACCTTAAAACTGTATATTCCTGAAGCTGAAGCCTGTAGAGCATTTTTGGTGTCCTTCTTGAAAGGAAGCCAAACACAACCAGCAATAAAAACTTTTGTGCACATGCAAACATCAGGAAGCAGGGTAAACACACACGATTGCTCTATAGCCAATATCAGCGCAAAGGAAACAGCACCTGCTATAAAATAAAACAGGAAAGTGCTTCTCTCTGAGAGGAAACAGAAACAAAAAGATGAGGCGTATGGCCTTTCTATAACCAGAACATCTACTCACGTGTTTTGCAACCAACCTTTCTGCACTTTGCTTCTGAGCCACTTCCAAGCCAGTAAATAGCTTCTTCATTTCACTGGACACTGGCTTGGATATTGATCTCTACCAAGCATAGATTATATGAAACATCCTTCCACCTGTTTTAGAAGCTTGTATTTCAACTTCAGGTTCTTCAGAGCTGGCAAAACAGGATTTGTATCCTTTGCGTACTGCATTTATTCAAACTGAAAAACTATCATCTCTTTAGAGGCTCAAAAGTAGTAATTAAAATGAAAGCATTTGGGGTTGAAACCACAGATTCGTAGAACCATTTGAGTTGGAAGGGACCTTTAAAGGTCGCCTAGTCCAACACCCCTGAGATGGACATGTAGAGCTAGAAACCATCAGACAAGAGCTGAATAAGTGAAAAATTAAGAATAAAATACCAACTCATAAAGTTTCAAGATCATATCCCAAAATCTCTATTCTATACTTCCCTAGGTGATGAAAATGTGGTGAGAGGCAAATTCTCCAGTTATTAACTATCAAGTGAACGTACAGATAGATACAGAGAACATCAGTTATCAAAAGAGAGCCAAAGGAGCAAGCCCAAGGTCCTGAAGGGGCAACCTCATGATGGTAATTCCTTTAGCACTCAGAGATTTCCCCTCCCCAAAGAAGTTTTCTAAAAGCTAATAGAGTGCTGCTGTGTTAGCGAATTTATCTAGCTAATTGTGAACTCAGATCAGGTGTTGCCAGTGATGAACATGATGTGAGACCATATAATCACACAAAGCTTAAAGACCAGTGGAATAGCTCAAAAATCCCTGTGGTAAATAAGTGTTAAATATTCTCTACAGAATATCTACATCAGCACAGAGGGTAACTCCCTTGCACACACAGTTATGTATTGTTTTTTCATAACTTTTAAGATTAGTGAGTTGCTACATGTAAACTGCAATACCAGAAAGTTAAATTTTCAGTGTCAGAAAGTTCTTTTTTTTAAACGTATTGAGATCCTCAAAAAAATTAATCTTGGTTTCAAATAACGAAATAGAAAACTGTATTCCAAAGCAAAGTAACCTTTAAAATTCAGCTATTTCAGTTGCTTTTCTTTAAAATACAGTAATCTGCTCAACTCTGTGTAAATACACAGAAGTTTTGTAACCAGGACTAGGTACAGAAATACCAAGTGTAAAAGCCATGTCATATGAACCTGAACTGACAGAATGACAGGGAATCCCCTAACTTGCCTTCTTATTAACAGCAGCTATCGGTGGCAAAAGAAAAACGGGGGAAAAAAAGCAGCAGGAATTACTCAACACATTACAAGGCCCAAAAAGCTACTTTATTACAATGACAGCTGAATCCCAGCTACCATGCTAGCTTGCTGCAGCAGGCAGGAGATGACAAGCACTTTATAAATGGAGGCATAGGACATGGGTAGGCATTTATTCACCTTAGCTATTAATCCGGCCACCAGACAAATGTACCAACCCCCAGTTAGAGAAAGCCTAAAAAATTTCACCTGGTTTCTTCACACCTTAACCCCTCACAATCCTGTTTCTAATCTGTCTGCAATGGGGTCTGAGGTATCCACAATTCTCTCAGACCCTGCAATCTCAGAGTATTTGAAAGCATTTAGGGTTGAAATTTATCCATTTTGATCACAGTTATCCTCCAGCAAGAGCTGTATTCATGTGTAAAGTTTATAACTTCATTTCCTCATTTAATGCTCCTCAAAAAGTGTTTCTTGTCTCATGTAGTTTTCTGCGAGGGACATTATCTCTTTACTGCTACCATGAGCTACAGATCTGTGGTTTTCCCTGCCAGAAAACATTATTTTGATATACCCTTAGAACTAGCCATACGTAACAGCCCTATAAATCAATCATTTTTCAACTGCTGTATTGTCAAGGCGTTCCTATTTACTGATGTCATGCTATAACACTTTATCATTAGATTACTTCATTGTTAAATTATTTCCCCAAGCAGTTTACTTATCTTCAGCCAGAAATCTCACTGTTGAAATCCATTCTTCCATGAACAACGGTTTCTTATTCTTATCAGACTGGAGAGGCAAATCTTTTTTTACCATTGCATTTCAGTGGTGCCAGCTCCCAATCTGACTGTTCTTAACCACCCAAAGTCACTGTTTCAAAACGTGGAGATGAATAAAGTTGATTTCAGAATTCAGATCTAGACAAGAAGCCTTCTGAAGAAGGAACACGATGACATTACAAGAGTTGTAATAGGAATATGTGAGCACATGTTAAGAAAAGAAAAGAAAAGAAAAGAAAAGAAAAGAAAAGAAAAGAAAAGAAAAGAAAAGAAAAGAAAAGAAAAGA
>VXAB01011356.1:103650-263667 GCA_013399175.1 Odontophorus gujanensis
GGAAAAGGAAAAGGAAAAGGAAAAGGAAAAGGAAAAGGAAAAGGAAAAGGAAAAGGAAAAGGAAAGGAGAAAAAGCTTGTTAAACCCTATTTTATTTCCAGACAGTAACAACAAAAATTAGAGTCCATTTGCACCTGTACATTTTTCCTCCAAATTCAAAAGAAGTATGTAGAATTGAGGAGGTGGTGTTCGGAAAGCACAAGCAGCAAGCGAATGAATAGAGGAGAAACTTCAATGTCTTGTTCCTTTTTGACAGAATCTTACACCAAAACTAAATGCAGACAGCCACTTAACACACTCAATTTCTTGCACATACTCCTTTTCTCCCTCTCACTACTTTAACTGAGTCAGGTAGCTCTCTTCCAACCTGGTCAACTTCTCACCTGGGAACTTCAAATCCTTACAAAAGCCATGGAAACAATTCTCTCATCACTCGCTTCAGCACCCTATCTCAAAGAGGAGATGAACTGGAGAGCCACTTTTGGGACCTGGGAACGATAGTCCCTACCCAAGATGGGTCTTGGGAAGCATCTGTGCTTCCCATAAATGAAGCACCAAAGGCTATCTTATGAAGAGAAGAGGATCTGAAAAAAAGGTCATACCAGAGGCTGCAAGAAAATGCTCCTGTAGCACAGAACTTAAACAAATCAACAGCTTTTCTGAGCGTTCTACTCCCTGTTTGACAGTTGATAATATGAGAAGAAATCCCACAATGTTCCCAGTGTTACTAGAGCATGTTTAATGTGATGACTGGTATGCATTGGAAGGAAGGAATAAAAAATAGTTTGTCATGAGTAAAAACGGGAACAATTTGTAAGTTAATATCTATATCCAAAAGGCCTGGCAAGTGTCTCTGTAAATCTCTCTTAGGAGATAATTAAATAAAGCTTAACCCTGGAGAAATGAGCTCAATGCTGATATCACAAAGACCACAGCATCACTTACATCTGACTTACTCCACGCATCTGTGCTGCCTTGGGCTAGCTCCCCTTACCCTGAGAGGCTTTAAGGGTTTCTTATTCTACTGCTCCTGAAAGCACCTGAGCTATTGGTCCCAGAAGAAAATCTTGGGAGTTGATTTACTTTGTGCAAGCCAACCTTGAAAGACTGAATCTCCCATGAAGAAAATGAAGGAAAACAGCAGAAAAGCCTCTAGTGCCACCAAGTAAGCTATACGAAATTAATGTGTAATTCTGAAAAGCATAAACAGTGTAATTAACTAATTTAAAATCTATTCAGACCAACTTGCCCTAGTGTCTGGTCCCACCCAGTGCCTTTTTTTTTTTTTCCTCCTTAATAGATATTATTTCGCGCACGGTAATCGAAGTGTTGAAGGGTGCCTTCTTCTTTCACCCACCCCAGAGGCCATGCATCAGATGCTGTTAAGTTCTTTAGTCCCTCTCAGTTCTTTTTCAACAGAAACTCTGGTACAAATTCCTTCTTGGTATTCACGCATCTCCAGACAAACTCTGGCAGCAACCAGCCCAGCGTGCTACCTCTACCCTCCAATGCAAATTTGCCCCGTGATCACTTTATTACAGTCAAACAGCAATATCCTCAGCTGGCAATTAACATATACAGTCTGAAATTATACTTGCCTACGCTGATGACATAGCCTAATTAGCACAGAAGCCACAGGCTAACACACTGTTGTCAGCTGACTTGGAAGAGTTTAAGAAATGTATAGCCTCAGGCTGTCTGTTAGCACACTTCTAGGGGTGGTTTTGTTAGCCAATTTTCATTCCACTGAGACAGCACAAGTCTTGAAAGTAAACACTAAACCGGGATTAATAATCCTCATCAGGCTACAGGGACAGTGTTTAGCCCTGCACTTCCTCCTAGCTGCTAGAAGGACGCGCCTGTTTTTACAGTAATTGTTGACAGCCGATACCCACCATTGCTCAACATCAAAGCAGCAATTCTTGTCAAAGACTTCCTAAAGCTGTAGAGGGGAGAATGTTCTCAGCCTTTGAAAGAAAGCACAGCTGACCCATATCCCGGCCTTGTGGTCCTGTGCTCACAGTTGCATTATTTTCCTTCCTTTGCATACGTTTTGCCTTTGCACCTCTGTTTCATCAAGCCATGGCTGCAGAGACAATTTTGGTGGATAAGGAATTCGGGTGGAAGGTCTCAGCCAGAGGGTTGTGGTTAATGGCTCTGCTTTGCCCCTGTGAGTGCCTGCCTGGAGCCCTGTGTCCGGGTCTGGGGCTCCCAACACAGGAAAGATGTGGAGCTCTTGTAGGGAGGTCCAGTGTAGGGCCATGAGAATGATCAGAGGGCTGTAACACCTCTCCTATGAAGACAGGCTGAGGGAGCTAGGGGTGTTCAGCCTGGAGAAGAAAAAGTTCTGAGGAGACCTCATTGTGGCCTTCCAGTATTTAAATGAAGATTATAAACAGGAGGGAAATCAGGTAGACAGAGGTAGATAGCGATAGGACAAGGGGAAAAGGCTTTAAACTGAAAGAGAGGGGATTTAGATTAGCTGTTAGGGGAAGCTTTTCAGTGAGAGGGTGGTGAGGTGCTGGCACAGGCTGCCAGAGTGGCTGTGGATGCCCCATCCCTGGAGGTGCTCAAGGCCAGGTTGGATGGGTAACCTCATGTTGATCCAGCAGCTGGCAGCCCTGCCTGATGCAGGGGTTGGAAGGTGATTCTTCTTCCAACCCAAGCTATTCTATGATGATTCTATAATTTCTTTTTCCTCACACCCTCCCTCCTGGATTTGCAGCTGAAAGGAACGTAGTTCCTCTGTTGTTCAAAGAAGGGCAAAGATATTTTTTTTTACCCATATAACTGGTTTCTTCCTTTTGTCCCCTCCTATCTCTCAATTCCTCTTAGTTCCTCAGGAGGTGAAACAGAACACTGCCTGCTTTCCCCAGCACCCAGATGTCTATTTTGCTTGAAGAAGAAAGCAGGAAAGGTATCCAACCCAAACAGAGTTTTCCCCTGTCAGGCAAGAACAGTGTGACAACTGATGTGTTTTGTCTTCATGCAAATCCAGAAAGTTTATGAATAAGCTGTAAAAGTTGGCAATGCTGGAAGGAATTAGTATCATAGAAGGTCTTGTAGTCAGAGGAGTTTCAGACTTATAAGGACAAGGACAAAGAATCTCAAGGAGAGGCAAATTCATCCCAGTCACTCTTGTGCTGCTGTGAACTGAGAGTAGTTTTCACTGCTGTAGTTTTCCGTACCTGAAACTTGAAGTGCATCTGTTTTACCATGGTGTAACATGAGACTGAACTTTGAATTTTTATGAACACAAACAGCTGCAGAAGTTAAAATGCACATTAATCCCCTCAGTAAAGTATTTGGCTCAAAAAGGAGTATATAAACTCACAAGCTTTGTGCATCATTTCTCATTTATGCCATTCAGGTCTGTTGCTTCTCAACACACACAGTGCATTAGCACATTCAGCCACATATGTAACATTAGATTTAACAAAAGGATATAGTTTGCAAGAACTTCAGACATTTACAGCAATTTCACCTGACAAGCAGGTGGCCCTTCAACATACCTGCACTTTATTTGTCATCGAAATTACCTAGGGGGTCCAAAATGACAAATCAGGGAAACATCATAGCATCAAATCACATTGGGAAGAAAAATAGACCTCATCAGTGACAAAATTCTTCATTGCAAGTCTTAACATAAGTGGTGATAATCATGCTTTTCAGGCTGTCGGTAAGCACAGCAAAACAAGTTCCAGGGCAAGACAGCCTTCAGAACAGGAGTTAATAGGATAACCTTGACTGAAGCTAAGAATAGGCTGAGGGGATGATACAAAGTGGTGAAGGTACCCTCCTTAGTGATATAACATTAAGTACTGCCAGTACAGCAGTTGCTACTTGGCTCAACAAAAGAAGTACTTTCTGTAGAGAGGAGATAGCCCAAAAGAACAGAAAACACGTCTGATTACATTTTGAAAGAAGAGAGTGCAAAGAATTTGATTTGTAGCCTGCACTGGGCTTTAAGGTACTACGTGATAAGGGTTGTTATTATGCTTACAGGGTCCAGTGATGGCAGTCCTTAATTACACTGAGAGATACTCCATTACTTGAATAAAAACATGGGGTACAGCAGATCTGTTTGTGTGAAGCATTACTCAGATGAAGAGCTACAGTTTGGCTTCCGTGCTTATTGCTTCTCCTGTTTCTTCATATAACATGAAAGCTCCTAAATGGTTTTCCAAAGAAGCCAGAGAGATCATTGTGTGTTCCTTTTTCATCTATGAGAAGTGCATTACTGCCCCTTATGCCATTACCAAAGTCTGTACTTTAGCCCTGAGACTGGCACAGTCAGATTTACTGTTTAAATTATTTTGGGCTACCTTCAGCTTAGTCTAAGATGACATCTTGTTTAATTGCCTTGTTCTGGCCTCTTCTTTGAGATCACTGTGCATGAAAACTGGTCATCGAGACTTTTATTGAATCTGGTGCAAAGAACTGGATTTTTAAGTATTGCAAAATACCAAAATAACATCTCTGGACAGCAGATATACTAGGTCAGGGCTTTGAGAAGTGTGACATATATGTCATGACACAAAAATAGTTTTATGCACTTGGGAAGGAGCTTAATTTGGGCACTTGGGTTTCACATGAATATGACTGAACATGAATGAAAATCACTCTAGAGGATCTAGAACAAGCAGATGAATCAAATCTACCACTTGATTTAGTTATTTTTTAAAATATCTTGCATTGGCATGAATTCCTAGTTAATGATGTAGTGGCTGCAAAATGTCCAGATCACAGCTGCCATGTGAGGAAGTAAGCAGAGGTGTAAGTTGTTAGCCAACCAACCTGCAACTCTGATATGTTGTTCTCTTTGTCATCATATTCAGGACACCAGGCATTCCAGTAAAGCCCGCAGTACTGTCCCTTCTGGAGCTGGTTACCAATGCTTGGGGTGGCTGTGCTACATGGTGGCTCAGGGTGTGAAATGAGACAAATTGCTTTCCTCTAGTATAGCGAGTTCTAGCCAGCTTGTACGAAGACACTTCAAGGCACACAGAAGGGGCTGGATATCACACTTCTGTTGACTGATCACACGTATTTAAGCAACAAACTCTTCCTTTGCACTTTGAGAAAATATAAACGAACAATGAACTCCCCTAGTAACTCATCTAGCTGAATATAATAAAGCTTTTTTATAAATGAACACCGGCGCACTTTCAAAGTCATTGATAAGAGCTCTCCATCTGAGACATTCATTTAGAAAATATTCACAACCACAGACAAAAGCCTTTTAAGTCTTATCCGTATAGTCAGAGAGAAAAAAGCCCACGCTGCTATCAGACTCAGCAGGGATTCCTGATGGACAGTTATCCCAGTGGGTTCCAGTTCTTTGAGAAGTTGTCTCCTGCACAACTTGCTAAAGCGTTTCTGCAGTCATGAGCCCAGGCTGGAGGAAGCTAATCCTTGTCATCACCTCTGTGACTCACCTTGCAGTTTCAATTGGACGAGTTATTCCTTACATCTCCTCTTCAGAAAAATAAACCGCCGTGTTGAGTTGTTAGCACAGAATGGCTGCCACGTTCCAGCCTGGGCAGCTGTGCTACAGTGGTGAGTCATCAAATTGAATATACAGGCACAATGGCTAAAATTTGCAAAGAAGCCTACGCCTTATTTATTTCACTGGAGTTAAATACCCAAACCATTTACATTCTGCTGGAAGTCCTAATCAATGTTCAGATTATCTTTGATAGGCTTTAGGAAATACCTCTAGCTCTGTGCTATGTGCTGCAGAGACTTCAGTAAGAATTGTAGATATTAAATTTTGATTTGATCTCCTAACAAACAATGAAAATGTTGTGACTAAATGTGAAGAAATATGAGGTTTTTGTTGGTTGGTTGGTTGGTTTTTGTCATAATACTATCTGCTGTTTCTGATCCGTAAAGCAGTCTGGGCCTGAGCCAAAAGCTTTTATTGGTAGTGGTTTTGTTTGCTTTTACAAACCAAAAACTCCAGGAAAAAGAGTCATTACTTGAACCCTTATCCACACAAGCTACCTTGCTGATTTCTATTGAGATATATATACAGATGTCTCTGACTGCGTAACCTGAGCTGTGGTAAAGCTGAGAAGCTATTTGTTCTCCATGCTCAAGACTAGATTATATGCTCTTGGACTTTTCATATTTTCTTCCTTCGCTCCTGAGCATTCTTATCAACTATTTTTCAGTTATGGTACCTAAACAGTCTAACAAGCAAGGGGCTGAACACGATGCATCAGTAGATATCGATGTAATAACCAAGTAGTATAAGCATATGAGAAAAGAGAGCAGCTGGCAAAATAAATAAGGAAATGAACTCTGTCAGTGTAAAATAACTGATTTTGGCATTCAAACTGAAAATCATAGCATGTCAAAGACCAAGAGGAATCCTTATAAGACACGCTGAGTTTTGGTTAAATTACCCTCGTTGAACAGCCTCAGATAGATGGCTTTATATTGCTGAACTTGTTTAGATGACTTCTGAAAAAGTAATTCATCTTGTCCAACCCCTCCTATGTTCATTTTAGAACATAGTTTGATAGTGATTACAGATCTGTAAAGCTATTTCAAATGTCTCCTGTAAATAAACAAATATTTCCTGTAAATAATAACTATCTACTGCACCCAAGGTCAGACATCATGGAGATTCAAACTATTTTTTTTTCAGATGTCTAATAGAGATTGCTCCATCCTAATGTGTCACATCAGGAGCATCCTGTGTGCATAATGCTTGTCTGTTAAAGAAAGTATACTCTGAGAGACACTCTGAGATAGAGACTTTAGCCCTTTTTATGAGCCACTGGGCATTTGTACGTTGCTAGTTCATCTGACAGACCAGATTGCCCTCTGCTCTCTCATCACCTCATTGTCAGACACATCTTTTGTCCATATAAAACAGGAAAAATATAAAATGAATATAAAATGAACTCTTGTAGCCTGGGAAGAATTCGGGGATGTTGTCCACATGTGCAGAGATAAAATCAGGAAAGACAAGGCACAGATGGAGCTGAACTTGGTGAGGGATGTGAAAAATAACAAGAAGGGGTTCTACAGGTACATAGGCAGGAAGAAACAGACCAAGGAGAGTGTTCCCCTTCTGATTAATGAGGATGGAGAACTGGCTTCCTCAGACATGCAAAAAGCTGGGATGCTCAGTAAGTGCTTTGTCTTGGCCTTCACTGGTGGCCGGTGTCTGCCCTGTGTCTGACAGGACCCTGAACCTCTAGGTGTGGGTGAGAGGAGAGGATTCCCTCCCACTGTAACAGTGGAACAAGTCTGAGACCTTCTCATGAAACTGAATGTATGTAAGTCCTTGGGGCCAGATGATATGCATCCCAGGGTTCTGAGGGAGATGGCTGATGTGGTTGCCGTGTCGCTCTCCATCATATTTGAAAAAATCATGGCTGTCGGGTGAAATCCCTGGTGACTGAAAAAAGGGAAACATCACTCCCATTTTTAAGAAAGGGAGAAAGGATGACTCGGGGAACTGCAGGTTGGTGAGCCTCACCTCTGTGCCTGGGAAGATCATGGAGCAGATCCTCCTGGTTACCATGTTTAGGGACATACGAGACAAAGAGGTGATCTGAGACAGCCAACACAGCTTCACCAAGGGCAGATCTTGCCTGACCAATCTGGTGGCAGCATCGGAGTGACAGCATCAGTGAACAAGGGAAAGGCAACATGTCATCTACCAGGACTTCTGCAAAGCCTTTGACATGGTCCCTCACTATGTCCTTCTCTCTAAATTGGAGAGGATGGACTGTTCTATGAATTAAGAACTGGTTGGCTGGTCACAGCCAAAGGGTTGTGATCAATGGTTCTGTGTCTGGGTGGAAGCCAGTCATGAGTGATGTCCCCCAAAGATCAACCTTGGGACTGGTGCTCTTCAACATCGTCATCAATGACATAGATGATGGAATCGAGTGCACCCTCCGCCAGTTTGCAGATGACACCAAACTGAGTGGTGCAGTTGGTATATTGGAGATATTGTCTCCTGACAGGCTGGAGAAGTGGGCCCGTCTCAAATTAATGAGGTTCCACAGGGCCAACTGCAAGGTGCTGCACTTGGGCCAGAGCAATCCCAGCTATTGATACAGACTGGGGGGAAGAACTCCTGGAGAGCAGTCCTGCGGAGAAGGACTTGGAGGTCCTGGTGGATGAGAAGCTGGACATGAGCCTGCAGCGTGTGCTTACAGCCCGGAGGGCCAATGATACCCTGGGCTGCATTAAAAAAGGGGTGGCCAGAAGGCAGAGGGAGGGGGTTTTCCCCTTCCACTCAGCTCTTGTGAGGCCCCATCTTCAGTACTGTGTCCAGGCCTGGGGCCCACAGCACAAGAAAGATGTGGAGCTCCTGGAACAGGTCCAGAGGAGGACCACTAAAATGATCAGAGAGCTGGAGCACCTCTCCTACGAGGAAAGGTTGAGGGAACTGGGCTTGTTTAGCAGAGAAGAGAAGGTTCCGGAGAGACCTCACTGTGGCCTTCCAATACTTAAAGGAAGCTATAAACAGGAGGGGGAGCAATTATTTACACGGGTTGATAGTGATAGGACAATCACAGAATCACAGAATTGTAGGGGTTGGAAGGGACCTCTAGGGATCATTGAGTCCAACCCCCTGCCAGTGCAGCTCCCTAGCCCAGGTTGCACAGGTAGGCGTCCAGGTGGGTCTTGAATGTCTCCAGAGAAGGAGACTCCACCACCTCTCTGTGCAGCCTGTGCCAGTGCTCCGTCACTGCACTGTGAAGACATTCCCATGCACATTTGTGCAGAACATCCTATGCCTCCTATGCCTCCTATGCCTCAGTTTGTGGGACAAGGGGGAGTAGTTTTAAGCTAAGACAGGGGAGATTTAGATTGGATGTTAGGAGGAAGCTTTTCACTCAGAGGATGGTGACGCACTGGAACAGGTTGCCCAGAGAGGCATTCAAGGCAAGGCTGGATGTGGCTCTGGGCAGCCTGCTCTAGTGGTTGGTGACCCTGCCCACAGCAGGCTGGTTGACAAAATCTATCCTGAATTGGATGAAGACCATCTCCTGGAACTGATTTTCCATTTTCTGTGCCATCTTTTCAAGTATCAGTGATATCCTCTTCAGCTCTTCCAGACTCCCAAATGAAACAAAATGTTTGAATTACTCCCTGTCCTCTGTTCAGTGTTTTTACTAGCAGGACAGCCAACCACACTGGTGACTTTGGAACAAAGACCATATCACAGCATAGAAGCAGCTGTTCTTCCTCACTAGCATAACAGTTGAAAGAAAGGACACAGCCAGCTTCATCACTATGCTCAACTCTGGGCTTACACCTTGGGGTACAACTTTTGCACAATGTAAAGTGGTGTTGCATCTAGCACTGCATATATCAAGGTGGGCAGGCAGATTTGTGCAAAGCTATTGCAGAGCTATGACCAGATCTGCTGGCTAAGCAGGCTTTTGTCATCCTGCAGGCCTTCAAATCTGTCATCCGAAAAGCAGTCTTTGAGATCCTTTACATAATGAATGAACATATGATGGATATAAAGATGATAAAAATAATTGCTCTACCTTGTCGTTATGGTGCCAAAGCTTTTTGCTTGTTTATTGTTAGATGAATAATTAATTGGCTTTTCATTCTAGGTAAGGAAGTGAGATAGAACACTAAGCCACCAAGCCTGAGTGTCTCCTGATGAAACAGAGTTTGGCAGAAGAATGTTGAGGAAACTACTCACACCAAGAAAGCTGAACCCATCCTATAAAGCACTGTCAGCAGTGTCATTCAGTTCCTTAAACTCCACAAAGCAAATCTACCCAATGTAGTGAAAGATGGCACAGAGAGTTTGCTGCAGCAGCTGACAGAAAACATGGCAGCCTTATAAGCAGACAAGCTACTACACCAAAATTAACCTCCTTTTGGCCCTTCTCTGTTTCCATGTCAGCAGTTAACAAGGTAAAGTCCTATGCTGCTTGTTAAATACCCAGGAATTTTTATTTTCCACATTTACCTGCCCAAATATATTTTTTGAGAGTTAAAAAGGGGTTTTTGTGCATGTGTTTGTGTGCACATAGAATTAGCAGTGGGATGGAGTAAGAAGTAAAGTCAGAACAACCAGAAAGTCAAGTTAAGATGATAAATTGAAGAGATGAGATTCTGGATTAAGATTATATGACTTGTTTCTTTTTCCAGCTGACCATCTCTCACTTGGGCTGTCTTTCCAGATTAGCATCTGGAAGGAGCATCTTGAGGAAAAGGCATACGAAAACAGAAAGAATATACAGAAATAAATGATACCAAAGTGGGTGAAGTTTTCAAACAGTGGACTGAAGAAGAAAGAACAAAGGAATGCAGATGTTGTATGAGAACACAAAGAAAATGTAGAGTTGTTAGGTGTATGAGGAAGCAGGATGGATTGGCTGTATTTGAGTGGGCCTGGAGAAAAAAGCAGGCACAATGGGCTAGATTCTCAGCCTGTTTAAGTTGGCAGCATTTCTTCGACTCAACAGCGCAGTACAATTTACACCAGCTGACAGTCTGGCCTAATAGCTGCTAATTTGAGGATAGACCATATTCACCTCAGGGCTGTTAACCTTCGCCACCCTGAGAAAACAAGAAGAGTAATTTGGTTCCTGATCTTGCTGTAGCTAAGTGGAAAAGGTGCCAAACACCTCAGTATCCCATATGTGAAACTCTTTATTTGGGGGCAAAAAAAAAAAAAAAATAACAACAGAAAACAATTTTGCTGCCAAACAAGTGTCCCTAATTCTTTCCTGTAGAGAAACAATGACATCCAGTGGTGAGGTACATTCATCACAGGTGGATTAGTGTTAATCTGATCTCAAGAAACCACATCTCATTTACCTGTTAGAGGAAAATGATCAGTTGCTGTACTCCTTTTACCCATGAGTAGTGCTATTACAGCCCTTGAAAACTTTTAAACATTGTGTTTTCTTCCAGGTAAGTAAAATAACTCTGCATTTTTCTGTCTGATGCAGTTCTGGAGCCCTTCTCTAGGTCGTCAGTGCGCGATCTGTGTTTTAACAGCTTGTAAGAGGAACATCTCCAGGCATCAGCAATGTTATTTTCATGACCAGCTGAAGGCTTCTTAGCAGGTTAGGCAAAATACATGCTTGTAGTGGCAGCGGAGCAGGCTGCTGCGTGGCACTGTACCTCCCCTTCCTGAGTGAGAACCTCTATCCTGCCTCACCTTGATTACAGACTGCTGAGTAGCTCCAGCCTAGGAAAACAGAGGGGGAAAAAAACCATTTAAGGATACATATTCTCTGTCCTGGTTTTTGCTTGGCAAGTTTTCAAGTACATCATGAACTTCCTGAGGAGAACAAAAGGGGCGTTTAGATAAAGTAAAATGAGATACTTTATCCAGAAATGTTTGGAGTGAACTGTCACACCTCCACTGTTGTGAAGGGTCTGGAGGACACTATTCTGAAGGAAACATTCTCCAGAACTGGGAGCATTTGTTTCTTAAGTTTGCTCATACTCCAATCCTTCTAAGATTGATTTATTTATTTGCTATCTAGGCATCTCCTGAGCCTGTCAATACACTGCCACTAGGTACCATTAAGAGGAAGATGTGCCAATAAACCTGTTGTGTTACAGGGAGACACAGTGAAAGAAGCCCAGAATTTTTTCTGCGTAAACTCTTGGGATGAAAATAACAAGCCTGGCGGAGTTTTCAAAAGGAGATGGAAACTGGATTCCTATCCCAAGAGGATTTTGTCAAATAGGTACTTTCAAAAATCCCATCAGACACAATTTTAATGTTAAATGCCTGAGCACAGTCCAAAGACTGTCCCATCTGTTTCTATGAAATCTGCACAAAAGTCTGTAGTGGATCAGGTTCTAATAAAACATACACCACCAGAATGAAGCCCTGTTGAGTGAACAGCCTTACAAGCCTACAATTTGGACTGATTCTCCACTCTATTTATAATCTTCATACAGAAGAGATGAGTGGGAAAAGCTTTGTTTAGGGGCACACGAGTCTCATAATCAGCCCTATTTCTGCTCAGTTGTACTGTCTGTACCCATTGCTTGCCTATAGTCTTTACAGTCTATGTAAAATGGTCTATGCTGAAATATTTTCCCTTCCTCGTTTTAACTAACGAACCCCTTGCTCCCATATTAGCAAGCAACATTAATTTGGGGAGGGGATTAATTTTCATGCTATCTTTCTTAAACACCTCACTTACATACTCTCCAGACCTTTCTCTTTCCAAACTAAACAATTCTCACTTTTGCACTCTATCCTCAGATGTAAACCCCACCCAGCCTTCTAACCATCTCATGACATGCTTTTGGTGGACTTCCAAACCAAAGAGGTTTCCAAACTGAACCTCCAAAATGCTTGAGGTTTCCCCATCTCTGTATAGTACTTTCCAAGAGCACACTCCCATTGATTCTGGAGGCAGCCTTGAATCAAAACTAACCATAATGCAGTCAGGAACAAGTCTGGCTGCTTTTTAATGAGGAAATGTGCTCTTGGGAAGTATCGTGTAGTGATGGGCAAACCTCAAACACATTGGTGGTTCTGCTCATAAACCTCTTTGATCTAGAAGTCTCACCCAATGGCCAAAAATTGATGACCATGCATGGACAGCAGCGTGCCAGCCATGACAGGAGAGAGCTATTATCATGGTGTGCTGGCAGTGTAGTTCCAGCTACGCACCCAGGCCGCTGATTGGAGCAGTAGTATGTTTTAACAAGGAAAAAAATAATAATAATAAAAGGAAAGAAAAAATAACCCTAAAGTATGCAATTCAAGTTAACAATCATCCCTCCCCATCCCATAAACTCCCACAGCAGTCATATCTAGTAGAGCCAGTTCTAATGTTGCTTTCAAATTTGCAGCTGCAGAGAGCCCTGGCCAAGCCAGGTCCAAATAATAATGCAGCTTTTAGTGCTCATTGTTCCTCAGTGACAGAACAACCAAGCTCTGCGTGATGCACCACCCCTTTTGTTGTTACTCGAAACTAAAAGACTCAAGCTCTAGAAGTGCAAATTTTACTATTTGTGTGTGTCACAGTTCTGCTGGGACAAGCCCATCTACAACACATTAATTATAGCCTCAGGTTCAGGACTAATTTTTTAAATACAAACCGCAGAGCCTCATGTCTTCTACATCAAAGATCTGCAGTGTGAGATATGTAGTAACCAATGCTGGACAAACAAAAAACTCGAGGTAAGATACAGAAAACAAAATGAGGAACTCTTTGGTACATGCCTGTCCATCTGTCTGGCTCTTCTCACAGTCCTGCACCTGAAGACAGCCATGATTTTCCTTCCTGATGTTTTTTATTGTGCTACAAAGAACTGCAAACTTTAGGATATTGCCCATCTCTTAGTCATTTGTAATACTGGACAACACCAGGCTCTGCTGGCTGGTTTTCCCCAGTCTTCTTGTCTCCTTTTTTTACATCTCAGTCCCCAGACAAAATTCTGCATTAGATGCATCTACTTGGGCGTTTCACTGCATTGTCAAATCGATGTTGAAAGGCTTGTAATTAAAACAACCATTTTTTTCTTAAGAAGTCCAAGAAAACAAAGCATTGCAGTTCCATTGTTATGGACCGCGCAGTAGGATAGCAACAGCATTAGAAGAAGTCAAAGTAGGGTCAAGTACCTGCACTCTCCAGAAAGGAGGGGAAGAGAGTTAGTCCTAAACCTGTTAGAATGATTCCAAGCAAGTGTGAGCACCGGTACTATTGTGATGTCCAACTGAGTAATATCTTATTTCTAATTTTAACATTAAGAAGGACTTTTTGTTTGGCCTGGCTTGGCCAGAGAGCCATTGGCAGTTGCTTATGGCTCAAATGCTAATACATCAGGAATTCAGGTTGGCATCCTTCATCTCATCACACCAATGAGGACGCGTTGTTTCTCAGCAACTCTCACTTCCCGTCTGCCTCTGAAAGCCATTGTCCAGGGGTCTCGCGGGTCATGGGCTAAGTTCCCGTGCTCTGTTGGCTCTTGAAACTTCAGACTGTCTTTTCATCCCTGTTAGATAGCTAGAGCAGGCAGTAACAAAACAGAAGTAACTATATGTTACAGTTTTACCCTGGTTAGCTGAAGTAACCTTAACTCGGTATCTGAAGTTGCCATGAGGATTTTGCTCTTGAAAGGCCTGGTGAGGATAGGAAGCTATACCTTCTGTTTTCAAACTTTCTAGTAGCTACGAAGATTTCCAGAGGCAACAGCTACTTACCTGCCCCAGATAAAATGTTCACAGTACTTCTGTGGGAGAGCTCAGATAAACATCTCTAAACATGACCCAACCTTTTGATCACCAGTGTTCAGATAAGATAACCCCAAGTACATTAGCGAGATGAGACTGAATCAGCCTTGAAATTAGAGATATAAAAGACTGACCTAATTTCTCCACTCTTATCTCTTCTCCCCTCCTCCTGCCCAAATGTTAATCAAGTTATAAAGTCTAATGTTTCCCAGCACTTTAATGTGTTGGCTTTAAGTAAAATGAACTCTTAAGAGGACCCACAGTCCTCCAGATCTTTCTGATTGCATCTCATGTGTTGCATTGTGTGCTTCCTCTTCCCTTTTTAGGCTTTCATATATTTTAGCTCCTTCACACTTCCTTGTGTCATCACTTAAACAAATTCTCCAGGACATCCTTCTTTTTAAAAATCCCCTCCCATTTTTATTTTTATTTTTTCTTTCTTATTTGATTATTTTTAAGTCTATTTAATTCCTGCCAACTCATTCATATCTTCCATCCAATTGGGATACACACAACTGAACATAATACCCCACGTTACATTATGCCATTGCCATCTTAGAAAAAAACATTTATTTAATATCTGATTTTCTGTCTCCCCATTACTTACAGGTCATGTCCAATAATACTGTTTCCCAAATCTCTGTCTGATTGAGTACTTGCATTTTCCTTTAGACGTATTAGCTACATTTTTCTAAACTGAATCATGTTTGTTTTCTTCTTATTATGGTACTAATCTCTTGAGGCTTCTTTTGAACAAGTGGATGGAAAGAGCTTTTTTTCCTTTATTATTGCACAAGAGGGTTTTATGTCTGTGGATGTGTCATAACAAAATGGTTTTGGTACCAGCAAACCTTATTCCCCTTGTTATTAAACCATAACACACTTCAGGACAACTTAGTCATTGTGGAATAACACTGTCTTAAAACACCACGTATACCTAACAGTAAGAGAAAGTAGGCTAGATATAGACAGAGGAACGACTTACAAGCTGAATGAAAAATTAACTTCAACTATTTGTAATGAGTTAGTTTAAAGGAAAAAAAAAATCAGTAACAGCTACATTTTTATGTTAATCAAAAATTTGCTACTCTCATCCCACTTCTTAGAACTGAAGGACAGCAAAAGCATGTTCTTAATTGTATACAACTACAATGGAATTTGATCGGTACAGAAGCTGCTCTCTCTTTTTGACTCATGTGCACTTAGTATATTTACTGTGTAAAGGTGGGATTTGAAGGATTTACTGTTCGTCATGGACCATTTTGGAAGGCTGTTTCTTCACACTCAGAGCTGGCCTTTCTTCAAGGCCACTCTGTCCTCTTGCCATTTAAAATCGCTGCTTGCCAAACAGAGCTGGTAGCAATGGAACTGGTGCATTTCTCTTGAGGATAGTAGAGCAGCTCTCATGCACACAGCCAATCTCCAGTTTTCTCACGCTCCACAATTGTCTAAAAGTCAAAATTCTGTCTATTTGAAGGTAGACACGTGTCTTCAAATATATGTAGATATACAACATGACACATATATGAAGATGTTTATATATGTATATAAAATGAGCTTTGACCTGTTTGAAATACATCTAAGTTTCTGTAGTAGCTGGTCTACTGTACATTCTTGAGTAGACCTGTCAAAAAAAAGAACTTCTTTGACCTTGACAGTCTAACACTCAGGTTTGATTTGAATATAAACTGCTGTACAAAAAGCCCAAATTGACAGGCTCACTGAATGGAGGAGAAAGTTCCCTACAGCTTATTTACAGCACGGGAAGGTTATACTCTTGGAGTCTATTGCAAATCCAGTACTATCTGACAAAGCTGAAAGATAAGATGTGGCTGGATGACAATTCACATGTGAAAAAACATCTTGGCGGTCAGTTAGCCCAGAAACATTACGTCTCTTTCATTCAAGAGCTCTGGTGGGATGCTTAACTCAAGTAAAACCAACACAGGCATACTGCTTTATACCACTTGGTATGTTGATACCTATAAATTTATGTGATCTTGTGGCAACCGCATGTATTTATGCACCATCTGAATGTAGATACAGAACCTGCTTTAAAGAGGCTTACGTGGGGAAGAAACTTCAAAAAAAAAAAAAATAGAACACTTTGGAAATACACCACTATACTTACAGCTCTGGGCAAAGAATAGTGTGGGAGTTAGTTGGGGAAGAAGGGAGTTGGCATTCTGAGAGAGGGGAACTCAGTGCCACCACTGTCAGCCAGGCAAAATCTAGGCTAATTCCCCCAACCCAGATGGCTGAGGGGCATGGAAGTAGCAGAATAGAAATAGCAGAATAGAAAAGCAAGTAAGAAGTAAGAGTAGGAGGAATTAACTCATCCCAGAGAAGCTGAAGTGAATCAGGAGCAAACACTTAAGTCAATAAATAGAGGGAGGAAACAAAGAGGAGAGAAAGATTCTCACTTAAACGTTTATAGCAACAAGTTCTAGGAGAACTCTCTTGAGTTTGCATCCCATGGAAACAAAACCATCAATAATACAATCCTGGAAAAGCATTCCCACTCCAAGCCTTGAACATTATGGATCCAGGAAATATTAAATCCATCTGCTGTGGAGAAAATGTTTTATCAACAAAAAAAAAATAAAAAAAAGAATTTGATTTATTCTCTAGACATTGGGCTCAGACTCAGTCACTAAGCTGTGCTATCTAATGTGGTTAGACAACTTCTAGGGAACTAACCTCTTGTTGCCGTTACTCATAGTATTTGCTTTTCCCCTATTTGCCTTACTCATCTGCTTCCTCCCTTCTTATGACTCTGGGTGAGCTGATAGGTCATAATTTATAGTATGGGCTGAGACTTTCATGCTTTTGTTGGTAACTTGAGCCAAGGAAGTGAGTTATTCTTGCCTTTGCCTTGTTTCTCTGTCTCATTCTTTCTCTGTCTGGGAGCTTACCTAGACCTTGAACATACTAACTCTATAGTACTGCTCATGAGGAAAGAGGCTAATTAGCTGTCTGTGACTGTCTTTGGATGAGTTTGTTGTTCTGTTTTTTCTTTTCTGGATACCATTTAGTAGAAGCCTACACTGATAGAGTACATGTAGTCCCAAAGCATTCTCCAAACCATGGATTTATCCACCTAAGTCATTTTAACTAATTCTAAGATACAGGCATAATTGGAGAAGAGCACAGAGTAGGCAGTAACACATGTAATGCTAGTAACCAAATTGCATGAAGATGTCAAAATGACCATCTGACAGATAGAAGGCAGTACATTCACATGGAGCAAAAAACCATCCCCTACCCCACCCCATTTTATTTCAAAAGAACCTCAGATACTAAGTGTTCTTAAAAAGAGCTTCCCTAGACAGTGACCCCAGGGAGTACCCATCTCATCTAAGGATGTTCGTATGGTTTCAGTTTTTCCACACAAACATAATTTAATACATTCTCTACATCTGCCACCATCAGGATTTCAGTGTGTTCATGACCTATGGCAGAGTCAGGTCTGGTTGGTTCTTGCCTAGGCGCCATCAAAAGAAAAGTGTAAGGGTTCAGTGAGGTAGCAGTAAGGAACAACCAGGTGGTCAGTTGGGGCATATTACATTTCTTCCCAGGAGAAGTTAAAAAGTTTAGCTCACCTGTCCACTTTTCAATAACCGTAAGCCTCAGAACAAACCAACCAAAACACCCTCCCAATACAGAGGAGGGAAACATTACGAGAGAACTTGAATGGGCCCCAGCAATAAGGATAAATACAAAGCTACCTGATTAAAATACACTTTACCTGCTTCTAAAATGCCCTTATGATCTTCTGAATTGGAGCAGTAATTCTCAAGGTGCTGTCTGACGGCTGCCATGGCCTTGCCAAGGGTGGGTCCATGTTGGTGGTGAGAGAAGTGATTATTGTATCTGCAGTCAGCTAGACACTGCAGTGGGGAAATCTGGGAGATGAAAGGCACCATATAAATATACAATATTATTACTGCTATTACTATTATTTCACTGGCCTTTTGCCTCAACTTCTGGTTGAGTAAGAGAATATGAGTACTCCTGAACGTCCCCAAACCTACATTTAGTCAAGCCTTGTCTTTAGCACTGCAGACCTCCAGATATAATTTTTCCCATCATCGCAGTTCTCAGAGCCACAGACCACGTTTCTTTACTTGGTATTAACTTCAAAGTATTTTTCCTTTTAAAATACAAGTCAATGTTATTTGTTAAATGACTGTTTTGAACTTGAATCCAATATTTTTAGTTAAAAAAAAAAAAAAAGTTTTGTTTTGTTTTGTTTTGTTTTTTTTAATCTGGAAGGAATCCAAACTATCCACGGCTTTTATAACCCAGCTTCCTTATGAGTCAGGACATTTATTGCCAAAAAAATATTATCTTAACTTTATTCCTACTATATAGCAGTGACATCTAGTGGCTTTCATTCGCGTCATGATGAGCAAGGGAGAGACACAGCTGGCAGGACTGGTGGAACGATAGATTCAGGGAAGTTATTCTGCCATCACTGAGTCAGTGGAATCGAGGTGAGCTCTTCTAAGATGTACCTAATATTAAAGAATTCTAATAGTATAATGAAATTAAACTGTCAAGAGCCAAGCTAAAATATTGCATTGTTCACAGCAGAGAGTGAACTTCTTCCTTCACCACAGAAGAAACAGTGTTCTCTAATTTCCAAACCAAAGCTCAGTGCAAGGTCATTAATTGTCGCATAACCTAAATGTCACGGGCACAGCCCAGCTCCTTTTGAAAAAATGGGCTGTGCTTCAGTTTTCCATAAAGCAATATCATGTCTTAAACATTTATTTCAAAGACAAAGCTCCTTCTCAGGCCTTCAGCCACGATTCATTTGCATGCAGACAATTTTATACTCAGAAGCATCAAAAATTTAAGTTTCAGTCTCCTTGTACAAGAATTGATGCAGTGCAGTGGCATTCAGAGGCTCCTGGAGTAATACTGGCTCAAGAGTTTGGTAAAGCATAGCATTTGTATTGATGGCATGAAAGTTTATTATTAGCTTTGTAGATGAAGAGTTCTTTTTTTTTTTTTTAATTGTGGAATAACCTTAATATTACACCAGTCTCTCTTTCTTTCTCACAGTAAGACTGCCTGCAAAATTCAGTTGGCACAAAATGTGTCGGATTTTCTTTCAAGGCACAGTAGATTTTGATTATGATGTTTGAAAAACAACATTCACCTGGCACTGGGGCTTCCTCTGATTTCAAGTTCTACCATAGATTTTATACACATCTTCCTGTTCCTTCAGCATGGAAAGTCCTTCATCACTGCACTGAATTTTCCGTGTAAAGAAAATCATTTAATAACAGCAAAAAAAAAAAAAAAATTAAAATATTGTAAACTGAGAAACAGCCAGCAATAAATGCTCTGTTCAGTGGTGGACTTGCTCTTGCTACATACAGAAAAGGAGAAAAAAGGTTGGAAGCCTTATTTTGCACACTAGCCTGTGCTGGCAGCAGTTTAGGTAAAGCACAGGTTCGTTCCATAGCAGACAGAACCCTTGTGTTAGCACTGCTGGGAAAGCCTGTGTTATGAAACTGCTGAGTTACGGCTCTGCACGTGTGTGCCCGGGTTTGTGTGTGTATGCATGTGTTTTACTATGAAAGGATTTACTTTCCCGTGTGCAGCAGTGACAGCATTCAGGAGGAAGTCCTAGCTGGGAAACGTCTAACATAATATTTGCATTGAGTCTGCAGTTTGCATCGGTGCCAGAGCTGTCGCTCTGCTCTCCCTCCTCAGGATTACTAGGGGGGTTGTAACACTAAATGTAACGATCCTCTTTGAAGTTTAGACTTCAGAACTGAGACGGTTTTTCCACGCTGGCAGTTCAGTTGCAGCCTTCTTCCACGGATGCCAGGCCAAGGAAGAGAACTGCCAGCTCCACATCTGCCTGAAGCACCTTCAGACACTCAACCGACCGCTTCCACCGGGGACCATCGCAGAGCTCACCTGCTGCTTGGCTGCAGCATCATGCTCCTGGAGTCCGAACGAGGTCAGACCTGGGGGTGTTCTCCAGCGCTTCCCAGCAAGTCCTGCTCGGGGTGCACAGCCCTGAGCCCACAGCTGATGCCCACAGGGCAGCATTCCCTGCGTGCTGGAAAGCAGTGAGTCAGAGCAGCGGCCTGAGGGAAACTTCAAATGCTGCAGCAGGTGTGGGAGAAATATTTATACACCTGCATTTTCAAACATGCTCTACTTTCCCACTTTATAAATAAAAGGGATCCAGTTGAACGCTTGGCCTAACAGAGCCAAGCATGCCCTCTTCTATTTGATGAACCAGCTGTTTTTCTGGCCTGTACGGACAAACGTATTTGTGTGTGTTGATTTTGCAGTTCTTTGGGAAAAAGACATAAAAGACAGTTCATGTGTGCATTTTTGTTATGTATATAAGTGCCAGATAGAAAATTCCCTTCAGTCCATTTCCTTGTTTCCTTTGCATTTTGAAAGGAAGCAGACAATGTCTGTAAAACAGAGGATGGAACATTAATGCTTTTCAACAAACAAGTGCAAAGTCCACTCCTATAGGTGAGATGCCAGAGTAGGTCAGGTTGCAAATCACCATAAGCTACAATATCACGCAGTGTCAGTCCACACACAGGACTCATCTAGCCTGGGCAGCAGGCTCCTCCTCACAGTCATTCCTTTGGCTTTGGCTTCCACATCTGCATTCCATGAATGGACTGGTGCTGGCATTAAAGATTCACAGTGGGATTTTCAAGGATCCAAGATAGCCCCAGGTGGCACTAAAATGAGCATTTTATAGATTGCTTTGTCTATCTCCTCCCACACAGGTAAACGAGGCATAAACCTACCCACTTATCTCTGCACACGGGCAGACAGCAAATGCAGGCTTGTGAACCTTCCCTCATGGAGCCCTGTCAGGAGCTAACACAACATGACAATCTCTACCAGCTCATAAAATTATAACGGGATGTCAAGGAATTTATTGCCAAGTCTGAAAAAGAAAATCATTTCAATATCCTATTATGTGCTCACCCCAGCCTTATAACCTGCTGAGAACTGGGTTTTAAAATGCTACACTAGCCAATCCCTGCCAACTTTGACTTCTTCTGGAGGCACTGCTTTTTTATTCAGCTGTAACTAAGCTGCATCATGCGCTTTTTTAAGGAGGATGTGTATCTGGAACAGTGCATGGAAAACCTCAGGTTAATGCTCTTGACAGTTTGTCCGGGTAGTAGAAGGTGGTTGCATGTAACACCACAAAAGTTGTGCAATCCCCCATGTAAGGAACTTCTGCTCACACAAATCACAAGAATTAGGCAAAGAATAGGATATGATCCCTGGAGGAGTCAAATTTCACCCTGCTAATTTTATTTATTATTTAATTCTTTATGTAAGGGCTGCATTTATAATTTAGTATTTTTTTCTATTTGCCTTTGGAGCCAAACTGAAGAACATGAGGTAATATAAAATGATCCATCTAGATAAATGTTCACATTTCACAGACATTTAGAATAGTCAGGGTATATTTTCACAGCTATCTCCCACTTCCATTCATTCGGCAAATGAAATTTTGAAGATATTATTTTCTGTGCATGACCTTATTTCATGATTTCACAGCCAAGCCAAAAGGGAGAAGACAAGTTAACAAAGAAAGCCCATTTCCTGAAAGAAAGACTGTTCTTGAAAATGTCAGCTATAACAATGGCAGTGGATATGTATAAACCAACATGTTAAAGCACTGGAGAGGACAAGCCAAAATGATATCAGTAAGTTATGAGATTTCTATTTCATTTTGAAGCAAAATAATATTTTCTTCTTCATTTGGAATTTTTCACTATGTTTCATTTCCATGCAAGACCTCAAAGCTCATATCTGAATGGTCCCAAGGGGGCATGTTAGAGGGACAGAACACTTGTCTAAGTCACCTGCAGTCATGTGCTCTTTACAATTGCTTCAGTAGGGATAAGGGAGATATGCCCCATCTATTTAAATGCTAGCAAATCTTTGCAAGTATGGTAAGCAAATACTGACTTTTTCACTGTCAAAAAGACAACCGTAGTTGGATTGGCACCAAAAGTAAGTGAGGAGAACAACCTATTAAATCAATAGCTGAGCCAGGTGGCTGAATATGTGAGAGAGAAGTGATTTCCAAGCTGCATGCCAAGCTCATGTTCTCTGTAGTGGGGCCCCATTTTGTGTTGGGGAAGAGTCAGGACACTGAATCGCAGTATCATGGGATTATTTGGGCAGAGAATTGACTGCTGTTGGCTGGAGGTACTGAAAGACAGTGTTGATCTTGCTGTAGCTCTGAAAATAGATCTGCACCTGTTATTAGTGTCAGTGTTGCCATTAAAATCCCATCCAAGGGCGTAAATAACTTGCAAACGAGAAATTTTCAAAATAGACTCCACTCCTCTTCCCAAATCTTTCTAGTTACTCACAAGTCAAGACAGAGTATTCTAAGCATTAGAAAGAAGGAAACATAAAACAATTAAGAACGGTGCAACAAAAGTGTGCAACAAACTACTCCAGGTTTAAAATGTGGTCAAAGGTCAACGTATTGACTTGGATGTACCTGAAGAAATACAAGGCCAATTTAATGTGCCAGCTTCTTTCTTCCTGCTCTTCTTCACTCTTAACTTTGCATGTTGCTTCCAGGCTTGGCAAAGCGAAGACCATCTCTCACTGCTTTCCACCTGCTATCGTACCTGCTACCTGGATCACTCGTGCAGTTGAATGTGGCTTTTGTTCTGTGTCTGGCAATGTAAGAAAGTAATAGAAGTTACTGTAACAAAAAAAGAAATAAAAATTCAGTCATTTCAAAAATCTTTACTCTGGGGCATGATGTGAGCTGCTTGAAATTCAGTAGCTGGATTGTGAAGTAGTTGTGCTACACCTCCCCATTAATCTTCAAACACAGTGATTTCAGGAGACCATATTAAGTTTTTCAAAGTCTTTTCCCATGAAATTACAGTGGGGACAAAAATAACCCACACACAACTATACGTGGAGGCAGAGGACATTTACCTACAAAAAAAGTGGAAGGGTAAGCATTTGGAAGAGGTGGTCACTATTTACAAGCAATAGGTTCAGTGATGCAGCTGAGAGAGTGTAATAAACAGGTACGTACGTAATAAAAACTGATTATACAGGGAATATGGATCCGAAGAGAGCAATAGCAACTTCAGCTGAAAATGTCCTTCCTAGATGTACTCAGTCATAGGCTTGAGGTCACATTATCTCATCTTTTAAATCAGCAGTTTCCATATTGTACACATAAGTAAAACATCAATTCCCACTACTCCCAATCTAGTGCCCAGATTTTCCTATTTGAGAAGATAATTTTCTTTCCCAAGCTCATCCAAAGCAGAGCATGCACCAGTCTGTGAGTAAAGAGATTAAGACATACAGGAGGTCTTAGCTGAGATTTCTCATGCTGTCAGCCCATGTATATTTCCTAATCAACTTGGGCACCAGCTGAGCAAATAGGACACCCATCCATTTCAATAAGTTCTTCCACACAAAATACTGATTTTCCCTAAAAAAGGAGTATAATCTGTCACTGCAGTAAATGAGAAGAAGCATGGCAAGCATATTTGGGTTGTGTCACATGGGACAAGTTAAAAGCTCAGCAATGGGATCAGGAGAAGCCAAAATGTCATAGAGGTAGTGGAAGAAGTGAAAGTCTTGCCAGCTCTCTCATGAATGTGTTGGCTCTAGCATTTATATGCTGGATGCCTTCATGTGGCAACTTGAATTTCCTCAATTCACTCCTCTTGTTTCAGTGATTTGGTCATGGAGTGAAAAAGCAAAACGCAACAAAAGCACCCAATGTGTGTGATTAATCACTCACTCCACGCAACTCACAGCAAACAGCCAAAGGCTGCTCATGGCAAGCAGTCCACCACCACTGCAAGCTGAGGTGTATTTATATGGAGTGTTCAGTCTATTAGAAATAAGTGTTTGCAGGAAATCCACCAACAGGAAAAAAATGTATATATGCTACTTATTACTGGTATCTTTGTCAATTCGATTGTTTACCTAATCCAGCAGAAGGTACAAACAAACCATGATGGCCTCCCAAGAAAACCAGCTGGATACAAGGAGCACATAACACCTGCAGAGGTACTCAAACCTGTTCACATGCAGGATTCAGCAATAACAAGCATGGCACACTTCTCAAAAATTTTGCTTAAACTGTTCGTATTTTCAGAAGAACATGGCACCAGATATACAGTAACCTGAAAATCCGTTCATCCAACTTGGCCCATACGTGAGGACTAAATCCTGTAGCAACTAACCACGCAAAGGTAACACCTGGCTTCAGGCTCACTGTGGTCTCAGAGTGGTCATCAGATGCAGGAGAAAAATACAATCTTGAGGGCAAAAGGTCTTACCCAAGATCATGTGTAGAAATGCCTTGTTCTGCAGTCTTGTTTTCTGAGTGGGCTTCCCTCCCAGTACACCCCAAGTGGCAAATGGCCTGAAACAGATGGATCCGCACCAGCACATATACAGCTGTAAATAGATCATATATAATGTGTTTCATTTTGTATTCCCAGCTTGCCAACAGATATTAGGCCATGTGTCTGGTCGTGAGAGAGAGAACTTAAACCCTGCAATAATAGCTACAAAATTTTTCTTCATTTACGGTTGTGGGAGAAGGGCCCCTAAGTGAGATGAAGGCCCTGTTGTGGCTGAATGTAATGATTCATGTGAAGACTTGAGCAAGTAGATGAGTATCTGAACTGAGCCAGAATCCACATCTCCAAAGAGGAGAGGCTGCCCACTGGCCCCTGCTCACTCTTGCTTCCTGGATACTCTGCTGCTACTCCAGTTCTTCCTCATGAGTTAAAAATGTACTCTCTCTGATTGTCACCTGCTCTTAGCACTGTTCCTCAAGAAGTCGAGCTGCTTTAACATTAGTTATCCAAATGCAATGTCTGTGGCAAATTAGCTGCACACTCTGAAAGAATCACAGCAAATGAGTAATCAACAGCAACAATTAAAAAAAGTACTGGCCTATTTTTGTTGTACTTGTTAAATGGTGTACGCTGTTGCCACAAATGGCTCGAAGCAGCATGGGGCATTTTGTCTACAATTCACATCCTGAGGTTGTGTTAAATCTCCTCACATCTAAAGCACAACACTTCTAGTGCCAAAGGCTTGGAGGGTTACATTTTTCCCCAGAATCTAGGCAAAGTACAACATGTGAATCTTCAGAAGGAACAGTATAGGAGAGGCAAACCCAATACAAGTAAGAAGTTCACACACAAGGATGCAAAATTGCAGATACTCATGTTTTGGGATTACATGCACTCTAGCAAGTATACTGAGAGGAGCACTCGAGGATATCTAGTCAGTTTTCTTGCCCAGTAACAGGATTATGAGTTTCTTTACAGAAATTTCTTTACAGAAATAATTCTCCATCTGTTCTGAATTGCCTATCTGCTCACCAACATCTCCTGAAGTTAATAGAAAAACATGAAAAAAGCTGATCAAGCACGAGGCCTTTTGAGGAAGGAATGTGAGCAAAGACATGCTTGTGCAAAACAGCATTATCACACTAGCTGCAATGTGCAAATAAGTTCAGGCATCTGATAAACCTGTCCCTGAAGCAATCTGTCTGCAGCAAACCAGATCCCGTAGATGCGGCTTTGAAGGAAAAGTGAATTCATTCTTCAGCATTGCTGTTTGCCTTGCTGGTCATGCAGGGCTCATTTTTGTTTTGCTCTTGCCCTGAATATATAATTTTTCTGAATTCTGCTGCAGTTTTCTTTCCCAACCCTGTCAAGACAACCAGTGCAGGCATTTATGCTTTTCTGTTCTCAGAAATGCGATCTTTATCAAAGCAAAGTTTGACCACTCTTGCCTTTCGTGCTAGTATAGCTCTCTCAAGACATCAGAGGCAGTAGGCACACAGCAGCAATAAGGATGCTACTGAATGAAAAGGAGACATTTTTGCAAAGCAAACAATGCAAACACGTGCCCCCAAACTGTGCCTTTATTACATTTCCAAGTATGACCTGCAGTCAGAGCCACGGGGAAGTGAGGACCAGACATTTTCAATGAGCAGGAGATTCAAACTGCAGCTCAGGGTCTTTTACATGCTTTTTCTCCCCAAACAAGTAAACACACATATCTCAGTGTCAGGATCCAGCCTCTCACTTTGCTTAACTACATGCTTGCCTAAAAAAAAATCCCACAGGAACACAACTACTTCCATACCAACCTTTTTTTCCAAGCCCTGCTTGTAATTAAACTCCCTAGCACACAATCATCACCTCCTAAGGTCCTTTCTCAGCCCCCTAGTCCAGCAGCTGTCCTCATGAGTTTGGCAAATGAATGTAATAGTGAAGCTATTGCTTCACTTGGCAGCTGCCTGCTGCTGACCTTTGCTCTCTGAGTTGGTCCATGGCTCCTGCCATGGAAGAATGCTAAGCAGTGCATTGCCTCATCTGCTCCACTTCTCTCCCCAACCCTTGCAGTATGTTCATCCTCAGCATTATTAGAAATGTTAACATACTACCTTATTGGGTGTTCAGGAAGCACAGCTGTGCATCAGCATTGCCATCCTCACAGTGCCCACCCAGGCTCTCCTTGGCCAATATCCATTTGTGCTTGGGCATTTCATTCATGAATTTGCAAACTTTTGTTAGTTTTTGACACCAGCATCACAAAGAGACAAAACTAGATAGATATGACACAGAAGTACACATAGAGTGCATCAGCTGTGATACTGAAGCACCCATCAGCTCTAGTGTGAGATGGCTGCATCCAAAGGAAAGCCATGCTGTAGAGTCATGGAACCATAGAATCACTCGGGTTGGAAAAGACCTTCAAGATCACCAAGTCCAACTCCAACCTAACCATACTACCCTCACTCTAACAACTCACTGCTAAGTCACGTCCCTGAGCACCATCTAGATTTTAAACACATTCAGGGATGGTGACTCGACCTCCTCTCTGGGAAGCCTGTTGCAGTGCTTAACAACCCTTTCTGTAAAGTGTTTTTTCATATCCAACCTGGACCTCCTCTGGCACAACTTGAGGCCATTTCCCCTCGTCCTGTCGCTGTCACCAGTGAGAAGAGACCAACTCAGCTCTCACTGCAGTCACCTTTCAGGCATTTGAAGAGAGCAATAATGTCTCTCCTCGGCCTCCTCTTCCCCAGACCACACAGCCCCAGTTCCCTCAGTAGATAGGGGGCAGAGAGGTTAAAGCATGATCGGGACACAGACTTAAACAAAATGTAAACTACTTTTCTCCTCCACACCACAGTTCCTCAGCACTGATCAGGGATAGTACTTCCTTTTACCCATCTTATTTGCTCCTTATCTTTTAGAAAAAGATCTTGTCATTCAGATGCACACACTTTTTAACTGGGTTTCTACAGCATATGTTCCTTTTTCCAGATATCACAAATCAAGTCTTCCCAAGGTAAAATATTTGAGTCCACAGCTTTTCTCAGACCAGAAAATCCAAGCTAAAAGGCTGGAATGCAGCTCACCATCTGAAGCCATGTAAACCAACACGTCAAGACAGCAGGAAGTCTTGGGAGAGTGGTAAAATTAAATTTTTCCCAAGCAAAACATTTTCATTAATTTGATAACCAGCAGCATTTTATTTTGACATTAGCTGAGATTCCAATCTAGATAATGGGAAATGGCAGCTTTCAGCTGAAAGCTGGGGGAGGATTTTATACATACATATATAACAACATTCAAATAGTTTGGAAGCATTTGCTCCCTTTCTGACGGAGAGTTTCACCTATAAGCAGCACACGCGGGTATGTGTTTTAAAAAATATTTCCATATGCTAAAGGAATGCAAATGGTTGCCAAAGAAAGTGGCTGTTACAGCAGCAGGCTGGGGCTGCTTTTAAAGGAAAAACTGCTGCAGAAGCGAGGTATCCACAGAGGTGCACTAAAGCAACACTAACTGCAGTGACCTTGAGATGACCTAGACCTCCTCATATTACAAAAATGAAAAGGGAGTTCGAAAATCTGAGGCCAATTAGACACTTTTTTTTTTTTTTCCTGGAGACATGATGAAATTTCCTGAAACAAAAACTTTAGCAAATTCTATAAAATACTTCTAGCTTTGGTGGAAAAATAAATTATTGCCTTTTTATCTCCTCATTCCTGAGGCGCAGAACTGGCCCACTTCTGTTTGTGCAGATGGATTGGAGGGAAAACACCCAGAGAAGGGCCAAGTGGTGAGATTCTTGGCACGAGCAATTAAGTGTGAAGTTATTCTCAGGGCTGCCTATTTGTTATTGCAGCAGGAATCATTAAGATTATATGGAAAGATATTGTCTGGGAAAAAGTGTGAAGTAAGGATTATGTGTCCTGAAACGCAATTAGTGAGCAAAGCGTTGTCTGCCCTCGATGGGATCTCTCTGGACCAGCAATTCAGGTGGCTAACCAGGACACTCAGCTTCACTTCTGATGCACGTTCATTGACCAGGCCTGGAAGCAGGAGCCAGCATTGCTCTGAAGATAGGAGTCTGTCTCTTCACTGCCCTGCACTGCTTCGTGTTCCCTTTTATCCCCCCCAACGGATGTTGGTCAGTAAGATGCAGCTTCTAGGCACTGTGGTTCACAGAGCATCGCTCCTACCACGCGCAGGCAGGAGCTGATAGAGAATTCAGTGTTCAACAGCCAGGCAGAGGTGGGTGATAGCTTGGCCTCCTGTTGATCAAGTCCCACGTTTGGTGAAGGCTCGTGGTTCTGGACTGCCTTTTCCTACACAGGACACCTGAGAAGCAGCCAGGGTTGCTTCCAGGGAGCGGCACGATTTTGCCTGGCCTGCATAGGATGCTGCCCACAGTTTCTTGGAACATCAAGGCAATTGCCATGTTTTTGGGAGACCTACCTCACAGGAGAACCATGCCGTTGGCTCACAGCTGAAGCCGCTCAACTGTGCAGAGCTATCTCCTCCCCAAGGATGCAGATGGGCAGGGCCAGGAGTGCTGGTTCAACACCACAAAGCTCTGAGTTCAGGGTCAGCGCTTAGGTTCTTCACTGCCATATCAGTCACTGCTGTCCTGCTGCCCCCATTCCTCCTGATACCACCAACACAGTATGGCTTTCTCCACCATTCCCTTCCTAGGCACAACAGTTCACTTCTTTGTGATGAAAAAAATCAACCCCCCCAACATCATGGAGCAAATGAGACTTACAGCTTTGCGGGCTGTAAGTCCACAAAGGCTGTGACCAGAGGGGCTGCAAAGAGAGATGGGAACACTCTTATTTTCTTGAGTTTCATGCCAAAAGGCACCAGGGTGGGGTAGGGAGCACGAATGGGCCTTTCCAGATGTCAGCCAGACCACGCATCAAGGCCTGCCAGCCCTGCACCCTTCCACAAAACTGAGGGTCCATATGAAAAGCCAATGATTTTCTATCCTGCACAATGGGAAGTAGAGGTTTGGGGCAACACCATGCTGGCCACTTCCCTGCCTCTCTCCTCCTCGCTCAGTTCAGTCCCATTCAGGAGGGAAATGTGCGTATTTCAATCCAAATGCTGGTGGTTTGGATTTTTCCTTTTGCAGCTCGAGTCTCGTGGCATTTGCTGTAAACTGTGTCAAGGGTTTGCATGTTCGCCAGGAGCATGTGCCGAAATAGAGGAATGCCTACAAGCACTGGGGAGGAGTCAGTGGGATGCCTTTACGTAGCACTTGCCAAACCAGTCTGGGGAATTTGGAGTCAATGATGTGTGTGTTTAATACTCCCAGCAAGCGCCTTTTCTCAGTCAAACCCCCCACATCACCTCTAAGGAGCCACTGAAATGCAGACAAACATCCTGCAGGGAGAAGACTTACGCAAAACTCATCAGAGATGTCATAGCTCGATAGGAAAGACCTGCAAGGTCATTGGGATCATCTGCTGGCAAGAAGCTTCATCATGCTGACACCAGGAGCTCCACAGGCAGCATCTCTTGGACACAACTGGATTCCCCTCCCACGAAGGCTGCTTCAGGTTCATAGCAGTGACCAGACAGCAGGAAAACAGTACTGGGAGGGAGAGGGGTCAAGCTCCAAACCTTTGCAAATGCAGCTGTAACTAAATACTCCCTCATGTGAAGTAGTGTTAGCTAACTATCCAAGAGGAGACAAAAAGCAGTCCTTACTAATGCCTACATGGATACATCCAAATACGTTTTGCAGAGATGCATAAAACCCATTGAAAATTCTGTGGAATCTCTCCTTGGTTCAGTTGCAGTGTTCACTCGTTGAATTACTATTTGGAGTATTTTTAAAAAGAAAGCCAAAGGATTACCAGTTAGCTACTTCAGCTGCTGCAAGTAGCTTGTACTGGGGCTGTACTGAGTATTTGCTGATAGTGGGACCACTGAGCAAAACTAAGGGAGCTCAAACAACCAAATCAAGAGATATCTGGATTCCAGCAGGTCCTTCATCCTGTCATGATACTCAGATCCAACACTGACTAGTTATTGTAAGAGGATGTTAGCTAGAAATTTTGCTATTTGCTGCTGATCTACATCATCTCATGTTCGGAACTGCAGCCTCTTATCAGTAACACCATAAACAAAAAATGAGTGCTGATGGCAATAAAAACTGGAAAGCAAGCATTTCTATGCTGCCTTTCAGAGCAGTAGTTTCTCCTGGTTTGTAAGTCATTAACAACTGACTTGCATCCTGTTTCAGTAACAAAGAGCATAACACAAACGTTTTTTAAGGTATCCAAGAAAAAGCTGGAGCTTGGAGAAGACAATGAGTGCTGCAAGGCCATCCCTCTGCAGGGCAGCAGCAAGAGGCTGCAGGAACACAGGGTCCAACGCAGCACAGGGCAGCAATAAAAGCTGCCACTGACAAAAAGCACAGCAGTTTCCTCAACAGGCTGAGCCTGGACCACAAGAAAACCTCATCAAGCTGTGAAAGAGCGACCAAAATGCAATTTGAGCATTCCCAAGGGGTGAGTCAGCTTGGGTTTCAAGCTGCACTGATGATTGCAGCCTGTTTCATCAGCACTGTAGGCAGTGGAGCTTTTGTCTGGCACATGCAGCTTTTCCTCTACACTTCTTCCAGTGGAGCAGTGCATACAAGGCAGGGCTGCATTGCTGCACACAGCATCCAGCCTGGCACCTTTAGGGGAAGCACTAATGGAGATGAGGAGAAGAGGATCTTTCCCACTTTTTCTTGTCTTTCATCTATGCCCGTCTGTTAAGTGAAGCTGAGCTCCCCATGTCACTCAGAAAAGGCAGATCTCAGTCCTGTGATGTGCTTTGCACATGAACCACGAGGCTCCCGTGGAAAAACTCTCAGGATGAGGCTGTTGGAAGCAGGCTCCAAGGCATAGCATCAGGAGTTGCACGAAGCCACTGCTTCCATTGATTCCAGGATTTCCTTCCAGGTGGAAGATTTGCATTTGGAAACCTCTTTCCAGCTGGTAGCAGAGGACCTGGGCAGCACCACTGGAGCATCTTCCCATGGATCCAGATATGATGAGGCCCAGATCAACGTCACACAGCATGTGACAAGCCTTACCTAGAGGAGGCAGAAACATCCCAGCAGCATGTCTCAGGGGAATCTTGACAGGGAGTAACTGCTGAGGGATTCACTCTTCTGAGCGCTACAGATGGAGGAAAGCCTCATGGCTGCCTGTCACAGCATGACCCAAAGAGTCTGCATAACAAAACTAACAGTTATGTGAGACTTCTTAAACAGACTGCTCTGCTTGTGCCCCAGCCCTTTTCTTTTTTCTTTAAATTTTAAAGCATGGACACACCCATCCCTCAAAACCATTCCCATTTGCAAGTTCTAATACTCTGGCACAAAGGAAAGCTCAGATTCCCAAATGACAGCAGCCACATCTTGCCACTGCAAGCTTGGGAAAGCCAGCTGCCTGCCACACTGGAGACCTGCAGACCTCTCACTGCTGTTCAGAACCTCCCAGAATGCTGAGCCTAAGGAATTCCCACTGGAGATCTTGGCCTGGGACCATTCCCCTACATTAGATCTGTAGATGAGTGCAGGGCACTTGGCTGAGAGCAGTACTGGAGCAGCACCTCAAGTCCCACAGCTATGTACTTGCTTTCCAGAGATGCCCTAGAGAAGTTCCCAGACATCAAATGAGATCCAAGAATTCAAGGCAAAAGTGTAAAGATATTTGAACAGAAAGAGGGTCAATCTCATGGCAGGAGAAGAGATAACTCTAAGAAATGCATAATGCAGGACAGCAGCTTAGGTAGTGAAACCAACACAACCCTGCAAAGACATCAGTACTTCAAGAGCTTGAACTTTTTCCCGTCTCTCCCCTCCAAGGTGTTTGTGCTACTGCCATCAGCACAGGTTAAAGCACTGGGGAACCAACCCCGCCACTGCTAGCACCCCCACGGGGGTGCCACATCTCGTGCCCATCCGTGACACCTCTGTCCTTGAAAATACAGAGATCCCCAGCACCTCCTGCCTTACTAGGTTGCACCGATGGATGCTGATGGCTCTGCCACTCAGGGACACCAAGTTAACCTGCAAGGCAGTAGTAGGCACCGAATTTCCACCTTGCTGCTCCCCCATGTCCAGAGAGAATGAACTGCAAAGCTGAGGCATGCTGCTCATGTGCTGCTGTTGGGACAGATGCCATCAGCTCCAGTGAAGGCTCTGCATCAGGACAGAAGCTTTGCTGGAGAGACACACTGGGTCCTGAGCAGCCTTTGCTACCAACGTGTCCTGATGGGCACCTCGTGGTCTCCTCCTACCAAAAGAGCCTTCCCAGCCAGGATGCTCATCTGGCAAAGCTCAATCCCCAGCCCCCAGCTCTCCTGCTCCTCCAGCATAGAAGTGCCAGCCGGTCTCAGGGGAAGATATACAGAAAAAAAGTAATCTTTTCTTCCAAGCGTGTGTTTGGAAATTAAAAATGAAACCTTCAAAGGATTCCTTCAAAGGAAAAAGAAGGAAAAGAAAATAGCAGGTTTTAGACTGTGGAAAGAGAGTAGTCAGGAGATACAAACGCATCTCCCTTTATTTGCACTGAGCTGTGCCAAGGAAAAGATGAAATTGCAATTCTTTAAATTAAGACAAGCAGAGCTGTTTCTACTTCAGTCCAAGACCTGTCTGCAGATATTAAAAAAAAAAGAAAGGGCCACCCAGGAGGGGCTGACTTAGCAGAGCAGCCTGCAGGAGGGCTGGGTGCAGCTCATGGAGCCTGGCAGCTCTGTGCTCCTGGATGAAGGCAAAGTCCTTCCTGCACTGACACATTTCACACGAGTGTGCTGGCACTGAGCAGCAGCTGCACGCGTGGGGGATCCACAAACACAGTGGGGACATCTCACGGCTTGATCTCTGCAACCAGAGGGGGAACATCCCTCAGGAGCAGGCACTCCTATCTATGTTCTTCCCCCTGTTGGTATGCACAGCCTCTGCTATTCGTGGAGCACTTCCAGTGATCACCAAGAATAAGTCTCTAAAAATATCCACCCCTCTCACTTCTCCAGAAGGGAAGATTGTAGTTTCCTGCCTTCCTGAAGGCTTTTGACTTGTGGAAGCAACAGTTCTGCATTGCAGCTGAGCATCTCTTGGCAGGGAGAGCAGCAGCTGCAGAGGAGAAACCCACAGTACCGAAAAGAGGAAGAAAAGGAGGCAGGAAATCTCCCACTCGCTGTGCAGACAGGGAAAGAAGCTACCAGGGCAGGGTGAGAGGACCCAAGGCACAACTGATGGCCTGAGGCAGCTGTGAGAAGCACCCACATTTGGAAGCCAGCTCAAATCATGGGGACATCAAAGCCTTTGGTGGACCATAGCGATGCAGAACAGACATCACAGCTCCCAGTCCCCCAGCACTGTGTGCAAGCACTCAGAATCAGCCTTCCTGTTGCCACCCCCAGGCCCAACTTGGCAGCTAGCATCCACACACTGCCTCAGCCACGAAGGGCTTGTGGTAAATGGTTTAGACTGCAGTTCTGTTTTGTGGGCCTGGTATACAGCGACCACTTGCTGCCACCTCCTCCTCAGCACTGCCACACTGCTGCCCTGAGCTACTCACCATCTTTGTAGCATCTCAGTGACCATTTCTATCTGATGCCCAGATCAATTCCTACAGCTTCTCTCAATTAATCTGCACAAATAACAGATCTGAGATTCCTTTCTAGGAGCTGGGCCAAGTTGAGCTGCAACTTTCAGATGCCAACTCTCAATGCATCCCCCAGCTGTGATGCTTGCTGAGATTTCAGCACCAAATCCTCTTGCCCTGCAGTAGATACCTGGCATTACCCATTCTTAACTTATCATCTATAATACTCTCCTCTCTATGATTAAGACTAGAGCTTCCAACACTTCTCATAGGGGCATAAGCCCATTTCTGCACCATAGGAAAAGCCTCTCAAATTGTATGAGGAATTGGTATGCAGAACTAGCACCAGGAGCAGGCTGGGAGCCACAATTCAGGTTGCATCCCCCAGGGGAACAATGCTCAGTGTTCTTACACTGTGCTAGCAGCAACACTCGGCCCTGCAGCAAAGAAAGTACAAGTCTCTGCTGCCCTCTGATACCATCCTGCATCAGCCCCACGCAGAGCAGGGAGGGAAACATCCTGGCACCAAAAGAAACCATTTTTGGAGGGTCCTGGAGAGGACCTGGTCAGGAAGCTCCTCGGCAGCACTTCCACCAGCCAGCAGGTGCTGGGCCTGACCAAGGGACTGCCCTGCCTGCAGCACAGCCCTGGCCACGCTGTGCAGATGCTTTGCTGCACTGAGCTTCCATTGCCACAAATGAGGAGATAGGAAACCTTAAAAATCCTCAGATTGGGTTGTCCTACTCAAGTAGCAGGGAGAACCTGAGCACCCGTACCCAGCTCCTGCCCTGCTTTCCCTAAGCCCAGGGCCAGCTGGGGAGCCTCTCCATTCCCCCTCAGCCTCTCATAAAGCACTGCCTGTGCACCTGGGCAGTTACCTTGACCCCACTCGAACAGCTTGACTCCGAAAGTTGCAGCCCTCCATCCGGAGCATGGACTTAAACCAGCAAACCCAAGAATGTGAGAGCTCAAAAAGAGCAACCAGGGAAACTAACAGCCATAAAAACCTGCCTGGGAAGCGCAGTGCACCAGCACTGAGGGGAGCTCACCTCTGCGCACTGAAGGCAATCTGCTCCACGCTGACCCCAGTCATTTTGCTCGGGTCAGTTCCAGCCCCAGGAGCTAGCAGGCTCATCCCTGCTCCCTGAAAAAGTAGAGGGATAACATCTGCTAATTCTTTGGACACAGGAAGGTTTTGTAATGTTTCCTGCACGCGTGTTTGCACAGTTTGCTGTAAAGATTTGGAAAGGCCAACAAAAAAAAACATTCCAGACGCTTCCTTGATTCAGTCCACCAGATAGACGTTTCAAAAGTGGTTATTTGTAACAGGGCAAGTGTTTCAAGGGTCACCTCCTGGCTGATAATCAGCTCCTGCTCTGTTAGGCAGTGGTTCCTAACTCCAGCAGAGGTTTGGTGCCTGCCCAGCACACGCTGCAGGGCAGTGCTGGGCAGCCTCCACCACTGAGCCAACACCTGAAACTCATTAGCTGTAATTGCTGCCATCCCTGGCAGGTGCTGACCCCCAGCAGGAGATCTGGCACGATCAGGTTCTACAAAAATACAACCAGGGTTGTGCAGGACAGGAAAGCAAGGTGTTCCCTTGCATCCAGGCACTCTGCACATGCTGTTTCTCTCCACTTTATCTTTGCAAGTTTTCCCAGTGGGTAACCTCCACCCTCCCAAAGCCCAGGCTGTCCTGCTCACGCTCCCCACTTGGATTTCTGCATCTCACAGCTGCTCAGAGACAGAAAAAAAAATAAAATAAAAAATGCTTCTGGACATGGTGAGCAGCAGAGGTGAATGAGGAGCAGACATCTGCAGAGCAGAAACACAGTGCAGCAGAGGAGAGTCAGCAGCTCCAAGCACTAAGGTTGGGCCTGGAGCACTCAGCTCTATCCCTGCTAAGGACAAAGCTGTGGGCAGCGTGTAACACCAAGCCCCAGCACGCAGCCCAGCCACGCTCACCTCGCTGCTCACTCTCCCACTGTGCCATCCAAGCAGGTTTGCACTGACTGAGCACACCTGTGCCCAAGGAAAGCACGTACCAACAGAGCTAGGAGCCCTTCTCCAGGCACTAATTTTGCAGTGAAGCTGTTATCTCAGTGCTGATGGGCTGAAAAAGCCAAGAGTAACCCTCCTGCGTACCCTGACAGGCAACAGCAGCTACTTGTAGCAGCAGCACAGTACTAACTCATTACAGTGACAGATGGATCCTAAGAGCCACAGACAAGAAGCAGTCTGTGAGAAAGCACAGCAGCACAGCCCAGCAAAGCCCATCTTTAGATGTGCATTTCAAAAACTGACCACAAATCGCTCACATGAGACCTGCTGAGCACTCTGCCCCTCCGATCCTCTTTTCAGACTATGCTCAGAGCTGTGCTGAATCACACACACACCACTGCTGCTCCGAAGAAACACAGAGCACCAGTCAGGGTAGTGGCACAGCTCCCCAACTTGCAAGAATAAAAATGCAGCTGCCCCACACATTCAGGGCACTGAAGGACACAATGCACACACCCACTGCCTCAATTTAAGCACAAACCCTTTCCCACCACCACAAAGTTGAGCAGTTCAGGCTGGCAGCAGCTCCCCTGCCCCTCTGAGAGCACCGTGTAACAGCACACAGCAAAACCATGCACTGCTGTTAACACAGTACAGCAACGAGAATGGTGAAGAACAGCTCTGGTCAATTTAACAGCCACAGCTGTGGCAAACTGACAACACTCAGCAGCCTGTCCTTAACCACGGGCAGATTGGCCCTGCTTCACCCGGTGCTCACACGACATCCGATGGCAGTGCAACACCCCCAAGCTTTGGTAAGGATTGAGAACCAAAGGAGGACCCCAAACCACATGAGGGTGATGGTGGGTACCCAGCAGAGGCACCTCCAGTGCTCCCAGTGGGAATAACCAGATGAGTGCTCGAGTATAGATGCAGGGACGAGCAAAGCCCACCCAGCTACGATGGATTATTAAATCTGACCTGACAGTTTATACTCCATGTATCTGCAGATGCATCCCAGAGCTTTTATAAGGCTTATTTGGGGAATGACATTCAGCAAGACATTCACAATGGCTTTAAATACTTCTACGAGGCCACACTTTCCACAGCGCTCTGCTAGCACTGAGGATTTGTTTTCCTCTCCCTGAAGTACAGCCAGCCGTGTCAGAAGAACAAAAGTTCAATACATCACACATTTAGAATACCGACTTTGCTAACACTCTGCCACAACCCCATGCACTCTCAGCACAGTGGTTGTAGTACCTTTACATCCGTTTCAGGTTAATGCAGAGCAGCACTTCCAAGAGATGTCTGTGAGTCCTGTGCTGGGTGCCCGCAGAGATGGCTGCACCACGAGGTGACACCAGGGAACTGCTTGGGCCACCACACTGCCCTCATTCCCAGCCTCATGCAAACAGTATGAGGCACTGCTGGATCTGTGGGATGCACTGGTTCTGGTTGGACTGCTCAGCAATGAATCGTTACCCAGCAGCAGCAGCAGCGATGGTTCTTTCCATGATTTAAAAGCAAAGTTTACTCAGGAATAGAACTGACAGAGCCCCAGGGGATGGAGTGCTGACCTTCCTTCCTCACGTTACCATCTGACCCATGTCAGAACACAGCCCTTTAGGTGACTGGATGCCTTACACAAGAGCTCTGAAGCACCTCTTCAGCCTCAGCACTGCACATCACCAAAAGAAAACCCAAGGAAAGAGGTTTTTAAGACACGGAGCATCAGAAATCCCCTTCTGTGAACACAGCTCAGCACGAGCACACCCTGCTTCAGCAGCCAAGGAGGCAGGTAACACTTTAACAAGTCCACCTGCATCCTTGGTAAATAACAAGGACATTCTCCTCGTGATGCTTCTGCCAACGCATGGATGCAAATGCTGCAGCAAAGCAGACAAGCTTCTCCAAGATAAGGAAAGCAGCTCAGCTCTTCACCATGTAAATAATGTGTAACAGCAGCATTAATGAGATGAAATTAATTACTGATCCATTCATTCAACAAATTAAGTTCAAACTTTTTTTTTTTTTTTATTAAGCACATTCCACAGTACAAAGCTTTAGATCATGAACGATATCTGTACAGTTTAACAGTTCTGATAAGCTGTTCATACACCAACTTTCCATACAGGTAATTGGCAAACATAATTACAAGTTAGAATTAGACTATCCCAGTGCTTTGAAACATTAATATAGCAGTAATGTACAGTTGCTCAGTTACGTTAGCAAATCAAAGTCCAGAGTGCAGCCAGGATCACTACCATGAATCCCAGGAGTTGAGTTCCTTGGGTGCCAATCACAGAAGTCCACTGTTATGTCACACAAAGCACAAAGAAGTTCGGACCGCATCTTCAGATACCGTCACGTCCCCAGGAAAAAAACGTGAAGTTAAATCTTACACATGCATTTAAAAAAGGACTCCGTTCTTCAGAAACAAATACCTTTTGTTGTTGGTTTTTTTTTCTTCAGGGCCGCAACAGATTTTCAAGGATTTGATATTAAAGCTATCAGCTGAGAAGGCCGCCCTCACTGCTGCCAAGCTTACCAGGCAGGGATGTGACGGCCGCTCCGGAGCGCGCTTTTCATCTTCCGTACTTCATCACGTTTGGCCATCTGGGTGAAGTAAATACAGCTGCAGTAACACACGAATGGGAGCTCAGCACTGATCCCAACACCCCTCTGAGTGTGAAGAGGAGAAAACCTTAAGGTGCACTTGTGTAACGTGCCAGCGATGTCTCGATGCACGCTTTCTCTGAGCCCGTTTGACACAGAAATGAAGCACCCAAGCACAGCCATGGGACGCTCGGATCAGCCCCTGGCAGTCTGACACCTCAGCCTTCCTGACTGCACCAGGGGGCAGCTCAGACCCAAGAAAGCGGTGCCGGAGGACAAAGATGCACGACACCAACCAGCGAGGGAATGGCGGTCCATTTCTGTGCCAACACGTATCCTCCCCAGCAGAACAGTCTGCCTGAAGCATGAAGAAAAGCCACCGACAGGCACAGTCACACACGGTGAACGAGGATTACACATTCAAGTTTGCATCTGTCCACGTCTTACTCCGACAGGAGAGAAATGCAGCAGCGCTCGCGCGACCGCAGAAATCAGAGGGGAGACTGTGAAAACATAAAAAGGAACTACGGAGATTCCCAAATAAAAACATGCTAACAAAGAGAAACCATGAGCAGGACGCTGCGTTATGGTTACAGCTGAGAGCTACGGAAAGGAAAGCAGCACGGCTACCTGCAGGGAACTCCACTGCACCACGAGGGAGTGTCACTAATCAAACATAAACAAACGTCACTTTGGCCCACGGCACCATCTCCACCGAGCAGCCAAACCAATGCTAAAGAAGGACGTCAGCAGGCAGCAGGGAGAACCTGCTGGTGTTCAAAGAAAGACAACTGGGAATACTGCGGCACAAAATATAGGATACAGAACATAAATTAAACTTCTTTTTTTGTTGTTGTTTAATTTTTAAAAAGGTTTAGAAATTACATTTTAAAACATGTAGTTCCCATTAAAAAAATCCTAATGAATACTGAAAACCTCCTTTTGCAGAGAAAATGCCTAGGTAAATTCATGTTAACCCCTACAGTGCCAGTAGTTAGAACATCCTGCTGCCAAGTGCTACCGCATCTCGTGTTAGTGTGTGGTGTCAGGACATCCTGACTGCGAGCACCTGGAGGTCACACTGTTATGTACATTATATCTACATGCTTATACAGTATTTGAAATGAGGCAAGCACACACGGAAAGGTTTTACTATACCAAACATTAGGAAGCGCAGGACGGCTGTCGTACAGAGCACAGATAAAAGGAAAAGACAGTGCTATACAACTAGTTTAGATAACCTAGCCTGAATTACAGGTAATCTTTAATTTAAAAGAAATTATCGGTGCAGAAACAAGTAAACTGTAATCCAAAAATATTACTGAGCAATTCAGAAATATTTCTAAGAGTCCAACGTACACTCCTATCAAACAAAACAGGCTCTGAATCTGTCATAAGAGCAAAGTCTAAAGGACAACGATGACTTTGAAAGCAAAGCTCTGTACATTCTGGGCATGTGTTTGGCACCCAAATTTCATTGGAGAATGTTTTTTTCTTTAAAGTCAGACGAAAGTGCAAAGCAATATAAATTAGGCCAAGTCCTTTCTTGACGTCTGATTTTATTTCTGAAAAACAAGCCATCTGAGTTCAGGTTCTACGGACAATATACATGTGAAGCTTTGGATTTCTCATTGCAGGGAAGGGCAGGCTTCTGAAATTCATCTACTCGAAGTCAGTGAATTTGTAGTAAATTCAAAGACGACCACTGAGAGCAGGAAAGAGTAAGAAATTTAGATACAGAATTGTGCTGCTTTGCATCTACACAGCATCTAGAACCAATTCTGACTTTAGCTGTCGGATCAACATCTTCAGGCATGTAGTAGCCAAAATCCAGTAGTTCAAGACTGTGAAACCCTGCAAGAGACAAAAGACAGGCTGAACTCACAGAACGTGCAATCAAATAGCAGTGTGTGGAGACACGTGGAGAAGGTTGAGCATGCACCATGTTTGGCACTCCACACTGAAACTACAAGAGCAAAACACCTGTGAGGAGTACAGCACTCAACATGCTAAGGAGGTACTCAGCTTTGAATAATTCACTGTGCTAGAAGTCCTTCCTCCAACGATGGATGCACCTCCACGGGACACTGTCTTTGTTGCAGAATATGCTCCAAGCTCATCTCAACAGCAAGATTCTCAATAGCCTCAGTTCACAGGCAGATGTTCAGCTAAATGCTGAGCACTTTATTGAAAGTGACTTACAACTGACCTTTCCTTCCCCTCAGGCTGCAGAGGAGCAAGCTTTGCTCGGGATACAAACTTCTCTTCTATACACAGGATTTTAAGAAAACAGACAACCCATCAAGTAGTTTTAGATTTTGTTTCCCCTGTCCAGTCACATGACCATGTAAATTCTTTGCACAATTCAATACGAATTTTGGTTCTACCTGCCACTTTCCAAAATCACTTTTGTGGACTATAGTGAACTACCCTGTTCTGATATGAAACTCCCATTAAAGGTTAAAACATCTTTAGACATTGACCAATGGCTTCCCTCCCCCCTAGCCCAAGACCTAGTGCTTAATATAAGAATATTAGACTATCATATGGTAACAATTTTTATCATGTTACAATAAACAACAGGAATTCAACAGAAAGCAATAAAACTCTCACAGCCAACTGCCAGGACTGTCAAAAATGATCTGCTTTGAAGAGGCATAACACTGCAAGCCTTGTAAAAAACCAAGGGCGCGGGGCTGTTTCAAAAGACAGAAAACTATAATGTTTGAAAGCATATAAAACTGTTTCATTAAATGTCATAATGAAATATTAGCTGTTTGACCATAATTGTACATAAATTTATGATCTGTGGAATCTGCTTTCAGAAAAACACATCAAAAAGTGACATCACAGCATCTCTCCTGTATAGAAAACATCATCAGGGGACAGTCATTATCGATGCTAACAATTCCTGAGATCACATCCCTGCCTGTTTTTAGTTCTGCATCATGACAGGACAAGTCAGACATAAGCTGCTCAAAATTGCCAAGTGTGTAGAATTTGAAAGGAAGAACATAATGCCAAAGGCTCTTCATATTTCACTGACAAATCTCTATGACAGTGGATCTTGCAGGTCACATGCGGCAGGAAAGAAAATAAGACACCAACATATTCTTCTTGTGCTTATGACAGACTCTGTATAGCTTTTCCATGATTCAAAACTAATAACCATTCAACTTCAACAAGCCTTGGAGTTTCCACAGCAAAACGTTCATCTAGGTATTGTCCTGTGTGGCACAGCAGCCAATGGGAACATCTGCCTACAGAGTGAGGCAAAACCCCTGGGGACACAACCATGGTGGTGCCAAGCTTTCCACAACAAGCATACAACCATGCCACACAGCTTTGGTGTGGAAGTGATGGGGAAGTAGCGTGGGAGGAACTCGCTGTTTTGAACAGTTTCATGATTTATCTCCCAGGAAAATGTCATATTTAACTACTTCTCCACCCAGCACAAATGTTACATTATCACACTTGCTTTCACGTTTCTATTGGCCTCCCACTGCACTAAGAATAAAAGAAGACAGTGAGTTTTACTAAGTCACTCTTGCAGCAACATACTTAACATCAGAATTTCTTATATGAGCTGCTCAATACTTAATTCAATACTGCAATAACTCTTTTGACATAAGAAATACACTCAGACTTTTGAGTTTTAATTTAGAAAAGGGCGGATAAGGACATATGCATGAAGTGCTGCAGGGAATACCAGTGATTCCCTAACATTCTTGCAGGGTAGAACTGAAGTTCATATAAGCAATGAGTTGATTTAAATATACTTCTACATCCAAGTTCTAGAGGAGCTGGATGTATATGCATCTTCTTTGATTTTGAAGAAAATAAGCATCCTCCATTAACTGCTGACTCTGTGTGCTAACACAGACATCTTCCTTAGTCATGGGCCTAATGGTATTAAATAATGACAGGTTTTGAAACTCAGTCTAGCAATGCCCAGCTTTCGCCCTTGATGCTCTGTGCAACCTAACAAGCCACTGGATCAGATGTCTAGGCAGAGAGGACATCATTGTGGCTTTCCTGAAAACAAGTAGGAGTTCACTCAGCAGGAACAGCAACCAACACTTTAGTGAGGGATGCATACAGGTCAGAGGAAAGTAATTTTTAAGAAACTGCATCTCAAAGAAGCCAAGTGTTTCTTCACATGGAAAGATATTTCCTAGACAGATAGAGAGATCCTACAGAAGGAATGGAAAAAAGTCAGATGAAATCATTACTATAGCAGGAGTAAACACATACAGATAGATAAGGAAAATCCAGGCTTACACAAAGAGCCACAATGTTTAAGCCAACTACTAATTATCTACTTTAAATAAATCCTTCCAGCTGAGGCAATATTACCCCTAATTCCATTTGTTGTGGTGTTTTCATTTCCTTGAAAGCACCCAGTATCAGCGTGGGCAAAGACAGGGCACTGGAGAGTTTGCTAAGGCAATTCCTATGTTTCCAAGTCCCAGCATTCACAGCTATTTATAGTGTGAAGTGCAATTGTCGGCAGCAATGCAGATGACATAAGAAAAAGAAACCACTGTTGTAACAAACAGATCTACAGCAGAGCTTTTACCCACCATGCCTGAAGGACTAAAGGAAGCTGACTTGCAGAAAAATCAAAACAAAAACCTCTAAGTTTGACAGCTTTGTCACACTGCCTAACACAACATAATTTTTAGTTCTGAAAGTCTTCCCAGATACTTATGATCATCATAGAATTGCTCATTTCTGATGAGCATTTGTCCACAGGTTGTGTGTACTTTAAGCTTACTAGGAACACATTAAGATACGCGTTACAAAGATGCCTCAAAAGCTCTAAAAGATTCTGATTTCAATTTGCAACACCTGTACAATACACCAGATCTCCCTCCATCTCTGATAACATTGCTAATATCTAATAACTTCCCATATAATACCTCGAGCACCCAATTTTAAGCAGAAGAGACTTCTGGGGACACGGGGTTAAGATATTACGAAGTGGCAAGTTTTGAATTTCTGTTTTCTTAAGGAAAACAACAGTTTATTGTTATTGTATCCCAACCTGCAGGGGAAGTGATACATTTATGAGCACGTTATAGGTAAAGAGACAAAGGCTTACCTTCTGAGGGTAGTAAAGTGCAGACTGTTATCTGGAGATGTAAGTGTATGTTCTAGAAGGAGAGCGCGTCTCGTTTGGGGCACTGGGTGGCACGTTCAAGAAATCCCAAATCAGAATTGTATCGTCATGGGAACTACTAATGATCTGAAATTCATCAAACTGAAGCCTAAAGACACGTCCTGAATGTTCCTGCGAGTAACAGACATCAGTTAGCAGGCCAAGAAGAGGATAACATTTCATTACATCTGTGCTCACACGGATATGGACGTGGAATGGTGGATTAACATTTTGGTGCACTGTTTAGGAAGCCCTTAGTTACAGGACACTCTAGTCACACTAGAGTTTAAAGAAAAAGTGTTCATACATAAGCTGTGTTCAGCTTTCAATTAAAGCACTTGTAAACCCTGACTCTGCCCTGCAGGGGCCTGCTGCTCACGTCGAGTCAGAGATTATTAAAGACTAATGCAGTCTATCAATCAGGAAGCATCAATCTAGAAGACTGGCTGGCACTAACAGTCTACAACAGGGGGTCCTTCTCTTACATAATATTTTGCATTCAACACTGCCACCAGCCCAGTTTTGTGAAGCACTAACACACCACATCATGGTTTCACCTAGGGCAGTGCTGCAAGGACCAGTATGGCTCACTCATTAAAAAACACAGAGCATGTCCAAATGCTGCCACAAGGAAAGGAGTGTAGGAGTAACATGCTCCATCAGCTCTTTCAAGAATCCTCAGAATGGCACTAGGAGGTCCAAAAAAGGTTTGCCTCTTCATCCTGCTTAGCCATCTGCTAGTAAATTTAAGAGGAGCATGAGACCTTTGCTAACAAACTAACTGAAGCTGTCAAACTGATCAAACTATAATCTGAGCCACAGTATACCCACAGAAGAAGCAACTAGTAAAACTAAATACAAATACGGCTTAAAAGAGTAGTTAAATCTCATCTTCACACAAAGATTATTCAAAAGAAGAAAAAAGAGAAGTGTTTCTAGAATTGTAAGCACTTCTGAAGTGTCAGAAAGGTCAAGCACAGGCTGAATAAGCCAGTTACCATCATTTGCAGACAGTAACTTTGGGTTGCTGCTACTTTGGAAAAAATGTCTGATTCCTGAAGTAAATCTAAAAGAAAAAAAATTGCATGAAATTTCAGTTTACTGTCATAAAACAAATCCCTCAATACAAGGAAAAATACTGCGTAAGCAACAGCCTCAACTCTGAGAGTCCTCAGAGGCAATGAGAGTTCCTCTGTTAATTCTTTCCACTTATCCTCCCTTCTCTTTGCACACCTCTTCCTTTCAAACTGAAAGTATAGGAAGAAGGTTGAGGAAAGACTCACAGCATTTCAATCCCACTATTCCCTTTAATAAGAGGAAATCCAAAGCCAGCATGACATTGGCATTAGGGAACCACGCCAATAACTAAAATGATTTGACATAATGTCATGATTTATTTTTTTTAGAGTCTCTGAGAACATCGTAATTTTTCATTCAAGTTTAAGTTCAAATCATTGATGATATGCACATTTTACTTCACTTCTAGCAGAAGAAATAGCCTAGGCTTTACAGAGAAGCCCCTCAATTTCTCAGCTAATGTAAGGTAAGGGAATAAAATGCCTCTCACTTTCAAATAAAAGATTTCAGATAATCTCAAATTAATAAATTAATTATACATACCACTAATGTACGCAAGCATAACGTACTTGCTGGGGCACGAGGGTCAAGAGCAGCTTGCAAGTCCCAGACTTTAATTTTGCTATAAAGTTAAGATAAGATAAGGTTATAAGCATAATTTCAAGTGTAAGCACAAAAACATCTAAAAGCAATGGACAAAATTCCAGAACTTCCCTTCAGCTAATTTATCAGAATCAAGCAAAATGTTCTAATTTATTTTTTGTACTAAATTACTAAAGCTGAATCTAGTAAAACACAGACAGTTTTGTATTTTTTGTATTTCTTTTTAGCAGCAAATACAGCAATGCCTTTGTGACAGCCCAAGTGGGTTGTTTATACTCAAGACAAACTAAGTACATTTGTATACACAAGCCAGTTTGGAACTGCAGAACTCAAAAGCCCACAGCACTACTGATGAAGTGCAAAGATCCAACAGGAATTAAGCAGGGACTGCCAGCCCCAGGGAGACGATAAGCCCAAATAAAAGGCTAGAGACAAACACAGTTCAAGAACTGTTTTCAATAGATCTACTGTTCACTTGAAGTGCAATTCATACAGAGAAAGAACTGGAGAATTGGGACATGGATGTATGTTGTCCTGAATCTACTGCACAGTGAAAATACTACTCACAAGGCAGAGCAAATCAGAAGTGTTTATGGTGGGACTGTGGGGCTCCTGCCTTTAACCTGAGAAACAGCCACTGAACAGTTCTGGGAGCCCTACAAGATATATCTGTGCTCACACTAAATATCTTCAATGTTGTTGTTTTAAAACAAACACAAATTTAAAAGGAAGCATCAATGACTCTGAGTACATGGACCTGGAAAGGAACAATTCCTGAGGGAAGCAACAAAAGAATGCACTGTTTTAGACCAAGTGTCACTTCAGCCAAAATTTTATTTTCTGTTAAGAAGTCAAAGATGAGTGACAAACAAATCTGGTGCGCACTAAAGCTCATCAGAAGAGCAGTTTCTTGTCTACGCAAAACTGCAGCCTGCTATGCTGAAATGCTCAAGCAGAAACCACTTAAATAGTGGTCCACCAGTCCAGTCAGAAGAGACCCTTTGTGCCACAAACAAGGTCCAAAGGCTGTCAGAATGTTTTAAGAAAGGCAGAACGTTTTGAAATTGCTCTCAGAAACATACCCATCATAGGCTCCACTAACAATCCGCTTGTTGTCGAACCTGATGCATCGGACCAGTTCCTCATGGCCTTCCAATACTCTTAAACAGGCACCACATTCAATATCCCATAGCCTTAAAAGAACAGAAGAAAGCCTGAGCACTTCAGGTTCAGTGCTAACCTTACACAGAGTGATTTAAGCATGCAACTGAATGGCTTTCTGTGGAAGATAGCACAATATGCTACAAAAAGTAGCTGGTAGAACAAGGAGATGTTCCTTGTACGCAGAGAAAAACGCATTGCAACTGCAGTACATAAAGACTAATCTAGACATTCAAAATTACATATAAATAAAGGCTCTATACTTGTTAAATTATTTTAAGAAACCTTAACATACTTTTCTTTTCCATTCTGCATAAATCAGTGATTCCTAGAGGTTCAGAAAGCATGAAAACCAGTGACCAGTGTCTCCATCTCTCAAGCAGAAAATAAGGCCAAAAACTACCAGAATAGACAGTTTTGTTTCCCTCCACCTGAACCTCACAGGCTCCCTTTTTCACGTGGATGTAATATATTAACTCTCACACTGAATAAAGCTCCAGTTATACAGCACCTGCTTCCAGGGCAAGACATACTGAAGATGGTTTGCATGAACAGGGAAGCAGCAACAGTCTGGGAAATCCTGCTGTCATGTGTAAATGCACACAGGTACATACTGACATCCTGCTGGCACCCACCTAATGGTATTGTCAGAAGATCCACTGACAACCAGTCGATCCCTGTACTGCAGGCATGCAATGCCACGCTTGTGCCCATTTAGAGTACGAACAAACTCGCATGTACTTGTACTCCAGACCTGTGAAACATGAGAAGAATGTTTCTCTGAGAATTACACTCAATAAAGGTTTTTGACTTCCAACAGAAGCTTTTACAAACTCATAAGCAGAAGCCTAAGACTGACTTTTGCTGGACAGCAGAATGAAAACTTAGGCAGTATTTTTACAGGCAAAGAGGAGGTATGTGGTCTTAGTGGAAGATGGCAAGAGTCTAGCTCATGGCAAGAGCCATTTGCTTTGCTATTGTACATCGTGTCAGTGAGGAAGATTGGAAGGTTGGAGGCAGGCTTTTTTTATTTATTTTTTTAAATATTTTCAAGTAGTAGACACTGGTCCAAATGACTTTGAAAGGTTGATGACATTTGAATCTTGGTAAGGTAGTAATCCTTTAAAAAAGAGAAAGCTACCTCATATACAAAAATAAGCTTTTTTTTTTTTTTTTTTAAACCAATCTGCTTCTAAGAGAAGACCAAAGCCATGGCCTATTAAAGCTTGGTGGTTGTTCCTTCCTCAACATTAAAGTATTTTGATCAAATTTGTCCATTTTTAATGAGCTGCTATAGAAGTTGTAACATAAAGGATTCATGTAAAGTAGCTCATTTTCCAAAAAAAGTGCTGTGGGTTCTTTGGCAGGTATTCGGACATGAAACTGCCAAGAGCTTTTTGGCACAGTCTAGGGTAGCTCTGGTTCTAGAGAAGGAAGGGTGGAAACGCTTTTGTTATATTAATACACTCTGGGTAACTCAAATTTTCTGGTATGTAATAGTTTTCAAATACAGCATTTTAATTATTTAAACACAGCAAAGTCTGGTTTAGCTGGGAAGGTGTGGTATGGAAAAGCAACTTCTGATAAATTTCATGTCTGGAACAGGACTGCCAATTGAAATAAGGAAAAAAAAGGCATTTGGAAAAAGGCACAGTATGTGCCACATTTAACAAACAAACCAATCTTGAGATTAGAGTTCAAATGACGACCAGGGCTTACTTTTTTGGAGCTGTACAACAGCGACCACAAAAATGTTACAAGCCTCATTATATGCACGAAGACATTAACAGCTAGTAGGAGGAAGCAGCTAGCTGAATGGCACGGAGAAAGGCAAAGAACTGTTTACAAAAGCCTTGCCTATTCAGATTTGAATTGTAACTTTCAGAAGCTTTTCTGTCTCGGTATGCATCCAGACCCACAGGAGAGCTCTGCCAACTTACTTTAATGGTCCTGTCACCTGACGCTGACACAATATACTTGTCATCAAAGTCTACCACATTAACAGCAGCACGATGGCCAACCAGGACACGGCGCAGGGTGATGTCAGTAGGCGATGCCATATCCCAGACAGCAATGGATCTGTCCTTTGAGCATGTCACCATTAAGCCATTACTGAACCTCAAGTGAAGCACTGCCTCATTGTGATGAATCAATGTGTTCAGAACTTCACCAGTATTTACATCCCAAACTCTGCAAAAGAAAAGAATTTTATCCCAAATGAATGAACTATGTATATTATACAGTGCAAACACATACAGCTCTGCTACCGTCTCCAAGAGAGGGCTTTCTGGTTCGCCAACACCTCTTTAGGCTATGGAAGGGCAGAAAGGTAGGAACTAGGGAAGTATCCTGGTTCACTTCCCAGTCACAAGCAGTAACTAGCAGCAGTGAGCAGTTATGCAAGGAAAAGCCTAAGCTGGGCCTACTGCTAAAAGAAGGGGTTGCACAGTAATGAAACATGACTAGAACTAACCTTTCTAGGTGGATTAGAACCTGTGTAATGCACAAACTGCAAACCAAAAACAAATACTATACAGCTTATTTTTTAAGAGTTTTATACCACTGAGAGTTAGCACAAACCAGTATCAATTGGAAAGAAGCAGCTTCATGGGTTTACATCAAGTGAAAATCACTACTGATTTTATAGTAAGTGACAGCCACTATGATCAGTTCTTAATTTCAACAGATGAACACAGAGAGCAATGCAAACCACCAGGAGTAAAGGCCCTTCCACCAAACTACCTCAGCATCTGCATACATAAAGTCTTCTGTTCACTGATAAACACTCCATATATAACGTTTCCTTTCATTATAAGTCATAACTAAAGTATGTCAGAAGGTGATGTAAGAAACCCTAAATGAGGTCATCACCATGTAACCAATGCATCAGCCAGTCCACTTCATGTTGTGCTTTCAAAGATACAGGTCACATTCCTTCTCAATGCTCAACCAATACAAAGCACGAGTCAGACTTTGAAAAAAATGACTGAATGTGATGCTCTGCCAAGTGCAAATACCTTACTTTTGGAATAGTGGTATCACACTCACATAAGGGATGTTTTCTGACATTTGGAGATCATTACCCGATATTCACTCTTTTTAAAATTTTTTCCCCAAAAAACTCAACACTCACCTCACTGTAGAATCTGAAGATCCAGTTACAATGACCCTTTCATCATATTGCAGACAAAGAACTGAGCCAGTATGTCCTGTTAATACTTTCAAACATTCCAAACTTGTTTTGTCCCAAATCTGTTAAAAATAAAAAGTATACATGGCTTGCCAAGATCAGGAACATGGGTTCAAGAAACTTGAACGCTTCTGCTACTGAGAAAAAAGGAAGAAATCTGAACAGAGCAGAAAGAACCCTTGGCAAAGCTGCCTGTCCAGACAGTGACTCTTGTCCTCCTTTCTAAGTTGGTGAGTCTCTTTGATGATGCAAGTTTTGGCATAACAGTGAAACAACCAAAGAACATGAAGAGACAAAAGGCTGTTTCGCAAAAAGAAATGCCATGGCACTCAGGGACAGCTTGCATGAAAGCTGCTTAGTTTCCATGAAAGCAAACCATTTGGAATGACAAAAAGACACAGCTGACAGTAAGTACTACCAGTTCTCTTTCATGTAGGTGAACTCAGATTTTGTGCTTCTTTGCAGCCAGAAGTATAGATTTCCTGACTGCAAAGTTTCTAGAGTAAAACACAGGTGAAGACTTTACAAGGCTACAGAAGGCATTAAACAATGCTGGAATAAGATACAGGAGAACTCATCAAGGAAACAGCTTTCCATCCAAGGCAGAGCTACCATTTTTACACACAGAGAAAAGACAAAAAAAAGTAATTACCTTAATGGAGTTATCTCGTAGGCCACTGATTATCTTCTCATCATCATACTGTAAACAGTAGACACCTTTGCTATTTTCAGAGCGGCACTGAATCCTTTGCAAATTATGTCGCCCACATCGCCAGTTAGATTCTATAGTCTAACAAGAGGTGAAACAATCAGGAGTCAGGCACGAGGCTGCAGGCCCAAGCATGATTACTCCAACAGATGCACAGCAAATCTTTCCCACTGTTACAAAGTTCATCCTTAAATTTTAGGGATAAGGGATTTAAATTGCGTCTCTCCACCCACCCATAAAACACTATGAATTTGGACCTCTGTATTTTGTCACAACAAAAGCAGTGTTCAGTGCTGAAAATCACAGTCAAGCAGTTTTCATAAGAAAGTCAAGAGGAACCATCAGAAAGATGCATTTCATGACGATCTGGTCTCCCCCTGTATTTGTACAGACATCTTGGAGCAGCAGCAAAGAATATGTATGGTGTGTGCTCAGCATCGCTGAGTAACTAATGTACAGACCCCTGGGCCCTCCCTGCCCCTGCCCAGCCATCTCCCACGTTAACTGTCATGGGAGACATAACACCTTACAGGGAGCCAAACTATTTCAAAGCAGAATAAGAATTATTTCCGTCTTGTCATCAGCTTTCCTACTTGTGAAAAGCCCAATGTTGGCTTCAAAGACATGCGAGATACGGGATTTTGGTCAGAAGGTCTGTGCACAACTCTGGGACAACACTTGCAGTACCTCAGAGGCTGAAATGCTTTTCATCTTCCAGCACAGGCACAACAGCCCGCATATTTGACTGCTTAACTGATGCCCTCCAGTGCTGCAGTGGGGTGAAGCTGATCAACTATCAGTTAGTTTGGAAAAGGTATTTATAATCAAATCCTAACTCTAAAGCAATACCAGGCACTCCTGCTGTTCTGTGCAGTTCTTCCTCTCCTCTCCAAGACCAGAAAACAACTAAAGTGATAACTAAAGACAAAAGTACAGTGCAACTCTGATCTCCCAATTCCAGGAAAACAAACCTACTTTAGCAGTAACCAGTGTACCACTTGCTTTTCCGTGCATTTACCCCTTCAACTGTCTCCCATTCTGCAACTTGGAGAGAATTATCCACAATTATAATACAAACCTGATGTACTACGGGAATTTGTCTAACTCAGAAGTACTATGGGAAGCTTCTGGAAGAGCATGCAGACCAGTTGTTCATCCCCTTTCATTCTCTTCCGATTTGTTGGGGAAGCTAATGAAACTAAGATAGCAAGTCATTTGCCAGTTCAGGATCAGCTTTCCTGGCCAGCTAGGGCATTGCTGATTGTCAGACTGAACCGGGCACAGGCTGTTCAGATCTGACACTGGCTCCACTTGAGCTCCTGCTCTGAAGGTAGCAGACTGCTCATTTTGCTACTTCCTCAGCATGGGATGGACGTGTCAGGAAGGAAAGGCTCTCAAGCTTCATTTGAAGATTTATCATCTGTGCTTGGAGGGCAGAACTGCAATTCATTAATTCCTTTGCTGTTACAGAGCTGATAGGCTGCTCTTGGAAACAGTAGAGAATTTAAGACACTAACAGCACGAACCATTATAACTAAAGATCTGAAGGCAAGATATTTTAAAATGCAATAACTAACACTGAATATGCCAGTGATAAAGTATCCCAGATTCAAGTCATCCAATTCAAATAGCTTCAAAAGCCATATACATTCAGACATTCAGTTCTAAGAAGTCGCCTGAGGGAGAGTTTCCCTACAGGAACGTTCTTGGAACGGTCTGAAATTAGCAGTTTTATGTACCACGTGCCGGATTACTCTAACCACCAGGCACTGCAACACCATTCGAGCACCTCCACGCCTCAGGTTCCTGTGACAGCCATAACCAAGAGCTACAGAACACACCAAGAGCACCACAAACCAGCAGTCTCTAGCAGTTTTCTAATCTGAACAGCAGTCGGTAGGAGTATGCTGACCAAACATTTTGGGACTAGTGTTGGCTTAACTCTTAGCAGCTCACCATAGGAAGCGACATAATAAGCTTACCACAAGAAAACGCTGGCGTCAGATGAAAGAAACTAAAGGAATTATTTCTATCTACGTGAAGGCACCGTAAAGCTGTAAGTCACATGCAGGTGCACATTCTGATTCTGTGAGTAGATATCGTTTCGTTCGTACGCCATACGGTGTGGCTACTGTGGGAAAATACTTGATGTTTTTTGAGAACTTGTAAAATCCCCTTACACTGCGTAAATTTTCAGTGCGCTGGGAAAGTAGCCACAATACACAGAGAATATACAGCAGCATTTAAATTAGCAACAGAGTGAAAACAGATGTGTACGTATAGAGAAATAACATTATTTTAGATGACTAAATACAGCTGAGTGGGTGGGCAACCTGGAGGACCCTCTGAAAAGGAACATGTTTAATACAATACTGGCAACCACATAAAAGCTTCTGCTATAGGAGATTTCTGGTTGTTACCAAATAGTGCAGTTAATAGGTTTTCAGCTGCAGCTCCTTCCAGGAGATATCTTAATACACTACGTACACACTGAGTAGGTATGCAGGCATGTACAAGCAGAGGAAGAAATCGCTGTTTTAGGGACTGCTACAAGCATTGTGGAGTCAGTGCTGAGAGACTCCATTTATTTGCACGCTTACAGCAACAAAGCTAACACCAATTCACATAGCACTCCACTGCATTTTCTGCAGACCCTCTAAATCTCCAAAGTAACTGTCCCTAACCATGGGTTTCACAGCTAAAAGCAAGCAGTGCAGAACACCGTCCTTGGTTCACAGGCACAGCAGACAGTTCCACACACTTTACTAATCACTCACTTAAGGGAGACAGCAGCAAGTATGCTACACAACCAACAAAATCTGGACACGAGGGATAAGGAACAAATGGGAAGATAAAGAATCTGCTATGTGGAGGGCCATTTAGCAGATGAAGAACAGCAGAAATGGACAGAAAAAGGCACTCTGAGAAAAACTCCCAGAGAAGCCCAAGTTACTGAAGAATAGCCAAGTCTTAACCATGCCAAGGTAAGTTCACTGGTACAAGGACAGTAAAAAAAGATGCAATCCACCTGGACTAGCAGTTGGAACATTTGCCATACTTTAGATGTTAAGGATAATCTATTAAGAGCAGGGTGGTTTTTTTTTTTCCCCATGTTTGATGATGTAGTGTGTTCAGTTCCTTGGCTAAAAATAGGACTTCTATCTTTGTGAATATTAGTGCAAAGTGGGTTTATCCTTACCCCCAAAACCAAGGAGACCGTTCCCTGAGAAAACACAACTTTCAGGACAGAAGTAGCAGGAAAAGGAGCCTACATATTTGAACCACAGAAAGGGTTCTCCCGAGGCACTGGGCATTTACAGCTGAAGCCCCAAACCCTTGTTCTTCACACACTTTTAGAGTTGATCCTGTGTCATCGGGGTGAAAAGGGCTGAGTATCTCATTCCTTCTGAAGTTAGAAGGTTTGATAAGCAAAGATGGAATGACAGTCTGACTGTGGCACCAGGCTCCTTGCACTACTGAGGAATTTCCCCTTCAGACTCCCTGAAGATGCTACGACCATTAGGAAATTGGAAAAAAAAAAAAAAAAAAAGCACCAAACAAGGATCCCAATGTCACTGCTGGGTTTCCAATCTGCTGTTAGCCAGCAAAAGCAGAGCAGCTTCTGTAGTCTCTGTGAGAGTCTTATGAGGAATTGCTGCATGATGCACGCTGCCCAGGAGGCTTAAAGTGGTCCTCAAGGGCAACCTGCATAGTGCTGCCTGATCTGTCCTTAATGCAGCAGCACAAAGCACAGCACTTCAGACCACACAGAGCCAAGTGCCTCACAGCAATGCATGACAAAGCTTTCCAGTTGCAAAGCCTACATGGGAAGGTGAAATAAACAGTGACGTGGTAATTAAATGCAAGAAAGTAATCCTAAGTAAAGGCCAGGCTTGTGTATTTACCTGAATACACAAGTGACAATAAAACCCATCTTCATAAAGAATCACAGAAGCAAGACAAATGAACAGAGAAACAGGAACTGATTATAACCCCACTAACAGAAAGCACACAGCAATCGTTACACATTTGTTAAAGTCCAGGCATATGTCTTTAAAAAAAGAAGAATGGTCCACTTTCACATTAAAAACAACAAAAAAGAAATAACTTTTAGTAACTGGGCTTCCCATCTGACTTGTAAGAACACAGCACTTCGTTGTTACATGTGAAGAACACTGAAATTAAAGTGAGGCCAAAAAGCTACGAATGTACTACTGAACCACTTCAAGTTCAAATACTGCATGGGCCTTCAGACCACTTTGGGCTAAAGTATCACTTTTAGGGTGAACTCTAAGACCAGAAGAAAAGCTATAAATGGTGGAGTCCAAAAATATAAACAACTCTACAGAAAAAGGAACGGGAAGCTTTTCCTAACAAGTATTGCAATGAAATGACGTGCTGTTTTTTGTGTTTCTTTTTGTCAGAATTTAAGACCTAAAAATTTAAGTTTCTATCATTCACAGCTACTCAGATAAGATCCAAGTGTGAACAATATAAATTGGTAGATGTCTTTCTGCATGCAACCGACCCAATACATATGAAGCTGCTCAGTGGTCCACCAAGTAAAACCATCCCCATCTCACTGCAGCCTTGCAGGACCCTTTTTAAAGCCACGGAAAGAACAGATCAGATGCTGAGTGGGATAGGTATGGACAGTGGAATAGGCACATCTGTTACCAAGGAAGAGAAGACCACTTACAAAAACTGTATTAAAGGCCAGCAACACAAAAGGAAAACCCTGGGGAGCAGCTGACTATAAGATGTTCTCTCAGAGTGGCAAAGCAATGTTACATACAAAGGATGCCTTAGGCAAATCAGGTAAAAGAAAAAAAAAAGAGTGGGGTTGCAGACAAATGGAAGCTTTAGTTCTAAATAACAATAATTTAGTATTAGAATTCCTACTGCCCAGGATGGTGGCAATGACTGACATGCTGAGAACAGAAGAGAGTGAAGAGGCAGGAAGTAAGAATGGAATGAGGTACAACTGCACAGCATCCAGCACTGTGCCTGGGGAGGCCACCAAGCCACAGGCTGCTGTGCAAGACTCTTGGATTTGACCTGCACAGGTGGTGTGTTCTCCCAGGGAGGGAATAAACACCAGAACCCTCTCATCTCCTATTCAGTAGGACATGTAAAAGAGGACGGAGATGAGCAAAGCGGTTACTTCTTCCCCAAAAGATCTGTCTTCTGTATCAGGCTCCTCTGCACAGGTAGCCACGAAGTATGAAATCCCAGGAGATCCAAGGCAGCATCTGATGAAGAGAATCCTTTCCATCTCTGCAGCTGCATGTTGCAATGACCACGGTACCACCCATATATGGCTGTCGGTGTTTTTCTCTTTGATGTTCCCCCTCATCTCCAACTTCCATCAAGAATGTACAGCACATTTAGGAGACACAGTGAAGAGCCAAGCTTTCAGGTTACAGTATTAAAATACACTGACTCTAAATGGACTCCTGCTACCAAAGAGAGGAAAAAGTACTACTGCACAACAAATCCATCTCTTCCAGACCTGGAAGGGAAGTGTTAAAAATGTGAGCTAACATCAACAGAAGCAGAGAGCTCCTCCCAAGTACTCTGATGACACACAGGTGCTGTATACACAACTGACAAAGTACAGTGCTGATGAAAAACTAAATCATTGCATCTTTTAGTTCCCATTTGAAACAATAACTTTATCATCTCAATTAGGTGGACCTAAGCTTCCCAGAACCAAGATGAGAACTTGCCATGTTTTTGAAGACAAGGGGAACATTTATGAAACAGCCTCCTCAACTCATCACATGGACACTTGTGCTAGTTCTGCAGGGAAAACCAAATAGTTGGCCGGGCTTCACAAATAATATGGAAAAAGTCCAGGGACTCAGGGTTCTGCAATCAGCAGTATTAAGCTTCCCATCCTGGCATGCTGCCCATTAACACAACCCACTCCAAACAGCTGACTTTCATGCAGTGCTCAGGGACTGCACCCAGTCACAGGACACCTTGCAGCAAAAAAAATTCTCCCTGTAAACCGGTCTTGCAAACCCAGACTCCATTCCCTGAGATATGCCCCCAAGAGGGTTTTCCCCTGAAAAATATCCTACAGAAGCTTGGCAATCCAATGTGGGACATGGAGACATTTAGCACTGCTGGACCACCTCTTGTGAAATGAAACCTTATTAAATATTTGGCTTCACAGAGAGAGAGAGATCTCTTTCCAAGAATTTGGTTTCCAATCTCTAAATGTCCTCTTATTTTCAAATCCAATGATTTCAGGAGTGACATGATGTTCCTAAAATGTGTTTGGCACGAAGTGAACAGACACTGGCACTCATAAGCCTTCAGAGAGGGAAGGGAGCCTCATCTGCTGAATCACAGCCTGTCCTACCTTGCAGTTAATGACACATCATGGTTGCATGGACTTTTGACCTAAAATGCACATAGTGTCTGAGGGAAATAATTCATATTTGCTACTTATCATTCCTCAGTTTTCCTTCCAATCGTTAATGCAAGCTTTGGATTACTTTTCAAATTCTGTCAGTCAATCAAAATAATAGAGGACATTCCTCTTAGAGCTCATCTCCACCCACAGACCCAGTTCAGCACCAGCTCCTGAAAACTAGTACCTCCTCATGTCACAACAGTCTAGCCAAATGTGCTTTACCTTCGTCCGCTACAGGGAAAATACTGACTGGATAGATTTTCTGTTACATCAAATAGCTTTTACTGTATTAAAAATAAAGTAATTGAGTCCTTCAGATGCAAGGTAATGCAGATACTATGATAATCATATTGCAGTGCGAATACAGGAGCCTTGGTAGGAGGACAAAGGGAGTGTCTGCATCTCTGGCTCATCATGAGCTCCCTAAGCTCTGACAGAAGAATGAAGATCATACCCAAGGCCCAAACAAATATTTAAAGAAAAAACATTTTGATATTCAGAGATAGAAAACTCTTCAACACTGCTAAAATGAAAGTCTTATTTAAGAGCTTCTGCACGTTGCTTTGAAAAGTGAAGAAATGGGAAAAGTATGAAACTTAGGCATAAAAAAACAACCAAATGTAAAATCAAAACCAAGCATTAGAAAGTTAGGAAGTGTTCCAGCCCTTACAGTTAAGTCCTGTTGCCATTGTTACCTACAACCTACATCTTTTAACAATGTTAAAAGCCTCTTTTGAAAGTCCTTTAGGGAAGCAATTTGTGAAAAGTGCTTTAAAATGGTGATTCATAAGAAAAAAAATCTAACACACTCTTGGAAGCAGATGAATTATAGGACCCAGAGTTATTAGCAAAAATACTAACCCCATTCCAGGTTGGAAACCTACAAACAGCAGTATTTCAAAACCTGAAAGAAACATTTAAGAAGAGAAGGAACTAACACAGTTATACACTCTCGCCATTCTGCCTTCCCCTTCCAGCTGAGCCCAGAGTGGGAAATACACTGCCTGCATAAACCCACCAGTGAAGACACTGGAAGTAGCCATTAGTTTCAAGCAGAGACTTCACCACTCCGGAAGACTGGACAAAGATGCATTTGGTTCCTGAAAATGGACAGAGGCTCACACTTTTGCTAAGGTAAATTTAAGAATCAAGAGCCGATAGCTGACAGCTCCTGCATTCTTCCAGCCTTACTTTTCTACAATAGTATCCATGTGCCACGTACAGCTTTGAGGTTAGCTGACAATATCTCAAACTCTACCCAAAATGACTAACAACCAGTAAAGACCCAAGGCTTTTCTCAGAGTTACAGGCAAGTGCAGAATGGAAGGTACAGAGCTACAGGAGATTTGCCCTTCAGCAGCCCCCATTTTACTTCTCCTTACTAAAAGCACTAGATAGAAAGTACAGAAATAGCTTGAAACAAGTAGCTGGTTGGCAGGTAGTTTGGACCAGGCAGGAACTCACAGTTTATGTACTGATGAGAAGACAACTTGTTTCCCATGCTCATTACTCACTTTGCTATTTTCAGGTACTAGTGGCTCGTGGTGTTCCACATACAACACGTTCCACAGCTCCAACCTGACACAAGATAACTCCTTACTTTACATATTCAACATTTGTCACATCATCCACCTCAGCATTATATGATGAAAAAAAATAAAAACGTATGAGCTGAAACTCAGAACAGAATCATAGGGCTCAAAAGAATATTACTTCTTGGCTTCAAACACTGATACTTTCTGCATATTTTGAATAGGTTAGCTACTTTTCAGGCAGCACAGTCTAATATATGCTTATTATTTTACCAAAACTGAGTTGTTTAAGAAATATTCTCACTGGTATATTTTTTAGTGGCACAGTCCTCCACTTTAAGATACTGGAAAATTTAATTTTAATATTTGCATTGGTAATGGCAATGAGCAAAGCATGAGAATTTGGTCTTTTTCCCCCTACACACTCCCTACTAGCAAGAACTGCCCATTTCAGGAGCATCATTTCTGTGTATCTTATTAGTGGATCTCTAGCAACTAAGGAACTGTATTATTAAATAACAGACAAAGTTTAAAGGCTACAAGTCTTCATAACACACCTTGAAGGAACACTCCATCTCTAGCAATGAGCATAAACCCTACATAAAGTGCTCCACTTACAAAATGAGTATCAGAAGAGAATCACTTCTAAAATGTGGGATAGAATCATGTTGAACTCCTTCAATGTTCTATGTGATCTCAGAGGTCTTTTCACACTGCTTTTCTCCCATTTTCATTACTGAACAACATCAACATTTTGCAGAAAACAAAGGAATGCCACATCAAGAGTTCCTTTTGATTAATGGGCTTATCATCACAATAAAACCACTGTCATTCCTTACACATACAAGACATCTCCTTTCAAACAGTAAGATGTGCATCATTCAGCTTGCAAAAAAGCATCAGATTTCTTTGCATAGGTTTAACCCATAGTTCTGCATCTTTAAATGTTTATAAATTGTTTAACAGGTTAAAAATATTTGGAAATTGGATTCTATTTTGCAGCAGTTACATTTTACAGATAGGCTCAGAGTTCTGAAGAATTTTACAGAGTGCCAAGCAACACAAACTCGCATTTGCCATAGCAGAATGATTCCATTAGATCAGGTAGGCCTTAAACATCAAAACACGTTTCCCTGCTAATGAATTTCAGACCAAAACATTAAGTCCATCACGTGGTTGAAATAAATACAATAACACCTGAGGTGTCACTGAAGAGTTCTGTGTGTATGCACAGCAAACTGAGCAAGACTGACATTCTGCTGCTAAGTATAACAGTAGGATGATCCTGATCAGAAATATCTTTAAGGAGTGAGCCCAACTTTGTTACTCCAGCAAAATATCCACAATTTCTGTATCAGACAAAAGATTTGTCATTTCTCCCACCTCTTAACCACCAATACCCTTGCCGAGTTTGTTACTGTAGGACTAACTGTTCTTCCATCACAAAAGTCTTCAAAAAAGATTCCCATTCACTGCAGAAAGTTATTTGTATAATTTACAGTTTTTCAAGTAATAAGTTACTACACAAGGTACACTTCCAAATTATCAGTGTTCAGCATTAACCTTCAGATCATTTTAAGTAAGTAGCAAATATACCAGAACATTCTGAAGTACCTAGAATTGTCTTGGGGTGACAAGTTTCCTAAAACTGCCACTTTATTAAAAACCACAGACCCAAGAGTTCCAAAATCTTTAAATGCAAAAAAGACAGTGTTAACACAAACCTTAAAGTAATGCATTAAAGCTGCTGAGGGTATTTCTTACATTTTCAGAGCTCAGAAAGCAGTAGCAACGCAAATGCATAACATGCTTCATTGTTCCAGCATGCATCTTTGAAACATTAACTACAGAAATATTTCTGCTGCACATAATACATGTCAGAAAACATACCTCTATGTCCTGTATTATCTTTGGGTATAAGGACCTGTAAAATGAATTTGGGGGGCCATCTGTTGGTCTGTTTTTAAACAGGTACTGATCCCTAGAAAGAACCAGAAACATATTTTTCAATTTACCACAAAGAAGACAAAGTGTAAAGGAATACAGAATCTGTACAGAACATAAGCTTACAACACATTCTTACAGAATTCTTGTAATAATTTTTAGTATTGAAACTATAACCCTTGTGAGTTCACAACTTGACAGCTGTATTCAAAAAGAAACAGGTGTTTTCCTTATGGCTTTCTGATTTAGGGCTTTCTGCTTCACAAGGCTTTGGCCAGCAGGGTGTCCTCCTCTTGCACAGCTCCCTACACTATGCCTTGCATTTTCTTAGGCACACCACTAGAGAGCACAGAGAAACAGGTTTCTAAAGCAGGACACCTGATACCTTCATATCCTTGCAAAAGATGAAAGCTCTTTGCTGCTGCTGCCCTTACAATCCACGGAAGCGATAAGGACTGCAGTGATACTCACTGTGAACTTGGTCTCTGGTGGAGCTCACAATTAATTAAATCTACCAAAGAGAACACATTAAAAGATGAATTGCTGTCCGGGTACTTACCAACCCCTTCTTTCTGACAGTCCCTTCCACAGCGGATCTGTGCGTACCATTCTTTCAATCAATTTTTTCCATAGCATTCCCTCAGAGATGACTCTCTGCCACTCCTTACATACCAGCTCTGCTGCACAGAGTGATCTGGCATCAAGATAGGAAAGGATGTTTTCTGCTATGTGATCTAAACCTTGCTCTACAAAGAAATAAAAGCAATCAACACGTCAGTCACTTCACAGAAAACTACTGAGCATGTTTTACAGTACATTCAGAGGAAGCCAACACAGCTTTATATTTAAGGCACTGGAGCAAATGTGATTATTGATACCATACATATAAGCATCAGTTACAAATTAACTCCACCAGATACATCAAAATATCTAACTCCTTAGTCCTTTCCTACACCTAGGCTGGCCCATTTTCACAGGAAGAATGACAGCAAATCAAATTGCACCGTCATGCAGCAGCAGCAGAAATCATTTTGCTGCCTCTCAGCACAGAATCCTGGATGTTTTAAGCACGCAATGCATGGGGCTACATGGTCCAAGAAGCAGGTATTCCTCAAGATCCTTTATCACACGTCTGTAATACAAGGCTGTAATACTGATTGCTGCTGCCTTACGTGCAATGTTAGATAACTCATCTTTTAGCAGAAGATACACTGCACAGCAACAAACACAGACACCTCCAGGAGAAGCTTTAGGAAATACTCTGCAAAAAAAAATATAAAGATTAAACACAGCGACCTCTTTTGTACTGCAGTTCTACAATCTACTGGTGCCAAGCCCTCTCCTTAATTTTGGTCAGAACATGAGTATGCACAGTGCCCTGCAGCCTGGTGGAAGCAGGAGAAAGCAGCAGGAATGCATCAGGTGAATTCATTACATGTATGTGGTGCTTCAACACCTCAGGCAGTTATGCTGACTCATGGGTGGTTACCACCAGCCTCCATGCTCAGGGAAGTCACTCCTGAAGGATGCACACCAGCAGCAGAGGGCGGCTGCATTCAAGAGGGATAATACTTTTGAAACAGCTTCAGGTTTAACATAGTTGTGTTCAATGCAGCATTTGTATTTGGTCCCAGTGGTGTGATTGTTTCTAAGAACAAGAAACAACTAAAACCAACTCAGGATCACCAGGAGTCAAATATTGCTGAAACAGTGTCAGCTGCTGGCTCAGCTTCTGCACCATCCATGCTAGTCCAAACTATCTTTGGTTTAGCCTCAAAGATTTCACAACATATGTAAAAAAGCCACAGTAACAGATATCATCTTTGCATCTCCTCTTCACCTGCTGCTCTCCCAGCCCTGGGCACACCACAGGCAGAACAGAGGTACGTGCTTGCCTGCTGACCATGCAGGCTTTGATGGGTCAAAGAACAAGTTCAGCAATGTGCATGACAGAACTCCAAGCTGCACTGCTCCAAATAAGAGGCCTTGGATAGTACTGAGATGTCACAGACACAGTTACATGGGGACTCTCATGGCATAACTACACCTGCAGCATAAGGCATGACAGCAGTAAGTCAATATGCAACAGTTATAGAGGACAGGAAAAACACTGACATTTTGGATGAAGATCCTAACTACCAGAAGCAGCTCAACATTAAGGACTGTTTTCTTAAACAGTTCTTCCAATCAATTCAGAGAACTATAAAAAGGCATCTCCTAAAAGCATACTGGGTTTAAACAAGATTTTCAGTGCCAGTCCTAACAACAGATTCCAACAACCGAGAGGTGACAAGGCCTAAGTAACCAGTGGGTCCCCAACCCAACAACTCCCACACCAGGGAACCCTCACCCAACACCAGAGCATCTCAGAGCAGCTACAGCTGCAGCACCTCCTGCACTAAGAGCAGCCTGTATTTGTACACATCTTTAAAGCTGTCTTCCAGCTCTCTCCACCCCAGCCTTGCTTGTAACTACCAGCTTCAGGATTCAAAGCACTGTTTACTTAAGACACATTGAAGTTACTGTGATTTGGCAACGTTCCCAAGGTTTCTTAAGGCAAGGTAATCATTGCAAGGTCCTTTGCCAAAGTTAAAAGCATAAAACCACTGGGAAACAAGAAGACAACTCCACTCACTGTGAAAAGCAGAGGACACAGCTCGTGAAAACAAGACAGCTGTGCTGAGTAAGCAGGTGTGATGCTGAAGGTTACAGGTGTTAGCAACAGGGCACACACCATGCTTTAGCACAAACAAAACTAACAGTTATTCAGGACGTAAGAACAACACCATGGTGTTCAACAACACAAGATCAGGACATGATCATCAAGTACAGATGTCACATTCCCAGCACACAGTGCAGAGGATATGGCAATTAACTCCCACAACTGCAAACGCTGTCCGTACAGTGGGACTCCAAAGTCTGTGTACAAACTACAAGAGCTCAGGGCTCCCATTTCATGGCACCATCCTCCTTTTGAGAGCACCCTCCTCTCCCTCTTCAGACTGAGTTGGTGCTTTTGCTGTTCCCTCAGCACCTGTGCCACGGTGTGGGGTTGCAGATGCATTATTATTTGCAGAAGGATCTCTAGTCAAATCATTAGGCAGTAAGACCAAGAAGTGCTAAGAAATTACACAACTGATAGTGTGGCCAGGATCAGGCTGCCACATTTCAAGCTTAAAAAGGGAGGTAAATACCGATGGCAACAGAATGTCTGTGTAACAGCAGAAGGACATGAGCACTGACTTTCAGCACTCTGCCACCCCACAGCTACAGGATGCTGTCCTGTCTCTGCCACGTAAAGATGGCTGCAGCCTGGACAAAAGCCAGCAGCACACCTATGATGACAGGCAAATGTTTCATCATCTGCACCTTCAAGGTGTGAAAGAAATTCTTTACTTGAGCACCCGAAAGACTGCAGGTGAATGGGCAAAAGAATCACATGAAGTTCACCAGGAAAACTAGCTGTACCACCAAGGGAACAGCTGTTCCCAGCAGGCACATTCTGGTCAGTTTCACTACGTATCTCTTGTCACTAACAAGGTACAGCAGAATTCATGCTGAACAAACTCCTGCTGGATGCTTCTCTGGCCTGAGAAGAGTAACCATGCCGGACTGGTTAAACTTAAATATAAAACAAACAAAAAAGAAAACCATCACACAAGGTATACTGCCATTCACAGATAGGGGAAGTTAAGACTAATTAGTTAAAAACATTTAAGCGAACCCTAACTGCACTTTTTTCAACCACACTCTCAAAAAGAAAGGGTATGGCACAAAGCATCCATGCTGGCACCTGACTGCTGCTAACACCTTGCTCACAGCTCTGAGCAGATCATGGGCAAAGTCCCACTTCCCAAGGCAAAACGTGATGGATAATGTGGAACATTCAAGTGACATTCATTTGCAAGTCTACTACTTTAAAAGTTTATCTGTTACTGCCATCTCCTGGCAATGAACTAAACAATTATTCCACCACAGTGCAAGACAAGAATGCCTCGGAGCTGTCAAGTTACCAACAGCCAACCCCCCCAAAAAAGCCACTGTAGAAAACATCCTCTGAACTCAACAAATGCACACGTTGGCCTCAGCCCCTACTCTAATGTACCTAGATCACCTTTCAGAAAGCACCAAACAGACCCAGGTCTGCTCTGAGCTGAACTGAAATGCTTCTCAGAGTTAGGAGGGCAGTACCCCTTGCATTCCAGTAGCAAATTAAGTGTTTTAGAATCAAGTAACAGGCAGCAAACAGCACGTTCACTTATTGGAAATCCATACGTACTAGCTGAAATCCTTTGTTTAAGAACTTCAGTGTTACTTAAGCAGTTTTGGTAGAGTTTGATTTCCATTGCTGTTTTGAGTCTACCAGAGAGCATCAGGTTCCCAGCCACAGTGGCAGACAGCAAACACCGTGCTGGCTTTCCATCTTAACTCCTGTAGGGCTAAGCAAATACAAGATTGTCAAAGCCCACCGTCTTGTAATTCCCTACTTAAAAATGTGATGCTCTCGTAATGTGTGCGTATTCAACAGCTTCTCAAGTCCAATTGCTTTTACCTTTCCTTTCCTTGAAAAATACTATTTTTCAAAATGATAATTCTCCAGATTAAATGTCACTGTACAGAACTGATTAAGAAAAATGACAGACAAAAGCAGAAATGTCTTATAATTATTTGGTCTTCAAACAATTGCATTTGAAAGGGCAGTAATACTCCTTTGAAAAAAACAGTTGCGAAAACCTGGGTCCAAATCCACCTCCAGAAACGCAATCAAATTAAGTAGACAAATGCAACCTCATTAAATAGAGAAAGATGCTGGTTACCAGACAATAAAACCTACTTCAAGGTATTCAAAAGACGTGGTGTGCTTTCTAGCAGGCAATAAAGCCAGCAAAGCCGAGGGCAAGGCAGAGACCAGCAGCCAGCACACTGACCTCAAGCTGCAGCCTGAAGGCCCAACAGTCCCTCCAGCACCTGCCCTGTTCTTGAGGGGGATGAGGTGCAGTTACTTGCTGGCTGCCCGCAGACACCGTGAAGCTGAGATGGCTGCTGTGCTGCTAGGAGCCACTGCCCCTGCTCCTCAGGTGAGAGGAGCAGCACAGCACCAGCCAGCTGGCAGTGCCCGACTCATGCCAGGATGTGGTGTAGCCGAACACGATGCAGAGAGCTCAGGGCGCCCGGCTCTGCCTGGCAGCCTCCTGCTGCACGTGCAGAGCACACAGCCATCGGGTTGGCACTCACATCGTGCTCAGAATCCTGTTTTATGAAGAGTGTTTAACTATAATACAGCAAAATTTTAAAGACGGGGCTGGAATGTGATTCCTATGAGAGCAAGTAATCTAATTAACTTAAAATACACAGAAAGCCTTCTTTCCTAATAAGACTTGTTTTTTACAGAATAGGAGTGCTCTCAAGAGGGTTAATACCTGAGCACCCATCAGCAACCAGATGCTTTAGGAACACGGAGAATTTGGGCCTGGGGAGTCTTAAGGCAGGAGGTGCTTGGCTGCTTCCCTTCACTTGATGAACCCAGGACTGCTGCAGACTCCTGCGTGCGGTGCAACCCTAGTACCAAATACTCATCAATTTTGCATTGAGCTAAACTGAGGCTTTTCATGAAAGCTGGCTGCAATCAGCTGCCACAGCTTCACAACAGTAAGAATGTCTCTACACGTCCCAGTCCGTGGCTGTACACTTTACACTTCAACACATATAAGCTGCTTTTTATGAAGCCTGTATTTACTGAGCTCTGAGGATCAACTGCAAATTATGAGGTAGAAACCCTTCATTAACAGACATAATTTTTACAATCCTGTATAATGGCTAAAAATAGATTTGTAAAGGTCAGCAATGAGTGCTTTCCAATGCTGTTAGAATACAGGAGTCTCAACTTCTGTGAGTACACATGGCCTTGAAAGCTGCATGCAAAGCACAAGTGTACAACCTCTTTGCTTTGTTGTAACGATTCTTCCTGCTTGCAGAGACATACAGATTGACCTCACTCACACCAAAGCCATGTCAAGTGAAATATTTATGCAGAGCTGCACCAGTGGGACCAGCAGCAGCTGAGATGAGCCTGAGATAATCCCATCAGACAACATGCAGGACTTCACTTTTAGACAACTTAAAGCCCAAAGTGGCTGCAAGTGCCTGTTTTACATTAAAAGTCTGTGAACACTTAGTTTGAAAAGCAGTTTCTAAATTAGGAACTAAAACCTTCGAATTTTCTTCAGTGGAACACATCCAGCATTTATTGGTACACTTACCTAATAGTGAATAACATTATTCCCAGCCCTCACATCTCTTCCAGAGCTTTTGCAATTTTACAGAAGACGGTGAAAAATGATGGCTGTTGTTCATTACAGGTACCACATGAAGATTTGGTTGAATTTCAACAGTGAATGAAAAAAATTACAATCCACAGGGATTTCCAAACTCAGTGTGCAAACACTGTTTTGTATGACAAATGGAACCCAAATGTGAGATGTCAGCCCTGTAAGCCTGACCAACACTAGACACAAAGCAGTCACTTGGATCGTGCAATTGCACTGAGTTTGATCATTTTAGAGATCCGGGTTTATTTGTGGGAGCTGAGGCATCATAAGCTGTGTGCCAGGCTCGTGGCAGCAGGAAAGAGCCCAAGCACTGCCCAGCGTGTAAGGAGAGAGCCTGCAGACTGAACATTCTGCCACTACTTGCAGTAAAGCCCATCAGAACCACCAAGGCAAAGGGAAGCCAGACATCACCACCATTTTCCATTTTCCCACATTCTCACAGGTGTGAAAATCAGCAGAGACAGCAGCAAGCAGAAATGATTTCAGTTTAAAACAGAGATTTTGCTTACACCAGACCAGCAGAACTACCTTTGAAAAAAGCAGTACTGTTCTTCTGCTTAATGTGATGTCATACTAACATGGCACTGATTTCAATCACGCCCAATTAAGTTCTTGGTACATCTACATAGAAACTTCACATGTTCAAATCCAGTTCCCCTCATGCCTGATGGTAAGGGAAGAATTAATGCCTCCTTGCCTCTGCTCTCACAGGAACTGATGTGCCCTACTGTAACTCAAGAAGTAATGAATCTGCACCAGCAGTGTATAGTTCACATCTAAATGCTGAAGACTCGGGATGCAGGTGAAAGGCAATGAGCATCACTAGGAGCTGGACAGACATTTCGGACAGGTGCCTGCACGTGAGGCAGCTCCCTGCTCAGCAGCCCAGCCAGCAGCACTGTGGCACAGTACCGCATGAAAACGTGGCTTTTATCAGGCGTTCTGGGAGGCTGCATTTTCTACCGTGGGTATCTGCAGAAAAATAACTCCTTCAAATGAATAAAAACATCACAAAGCCCCCAAGGTTTCCTCATGATATGAGGCAGCTGCTGATTCTCAGTGTTGCAGGTAGTGCCAAACATAAGGAAACCAAAGTAAAATAACTGAAAACAGCAAATCATCTCCAGCGAAGCATCTCTCTTTACAATGCTGCCTTTAAAAAGGTTGATACAGGAAATAGGAACAGCTTCCAGTATCCACATCTTCAAAACAACAAAAGTTGTCAACATACATATCTATTTGTTACATATATAAACACAGTAAAAACAACTGTCAGCTATGAAGCTCCCAAAAACGTCTCAGGAATACAAATGTGATACAAAAGAACTGTGCATCTCCATTATATCTGCCTTGACACATAACACAAAGGCAAACAAAAGTATAATTGAAGCTCATGCTTGCACACGATGACTGTGATGGTCTATTTCACTTTATTTTTGTTACATCTCAGATATTCCCCCAGAGAAATCAGGAAATCAAGAGCAAAGCAAGTTGAAATAAACGTCCACTACTGAAAGGAGAGCTCTCCAGCTAAAATGAGGAGCACATTTTTACACACGTGCCTTGATAAGCTGTGTCTTCTTTTAAAAGAAGTTCCATGGAATGGAGATGTGAGAGAAAAGGCAATTTCCTCCCTTTCATGGCCTCCATTCATATTTTGAAGACTTTTTTCTTTTAATAAAAAGGAAATAGAGCACATGAGATACCATACTATTTTGTGTCCTACCCCATATTCTTCATCCTCCTACTTCATCCCTCTGGCTACTACAAATTTCATTTCAACCATGCTTGACAGATGAGTCAGAATCCCATCACTACCTCCAAAAGTTGAATTCTTCCAAGTTTCGGAAAAAAAAAAAATTATACATATAGAGAACAAACTCACAGCACCCAAGCTAAGACAACTACAGTATTAAAAACCAAACAGTAGCATTCACAATTTAGATACCAGAGAATTCTGCACGAGACACTACCAAAGCAGAACAATAGCTAGAAGAGCATGTAAGTGTCAAGCTGCCAGAGAAGCCTTCCTCACCTGTCCCTGGGCTCACCAGATGACCAGTTTCTAGTCCTTTCCACTTTTATCATCTTCCTGTACCCTCACTGCTCACAGTTGTGGCGTTCTTGGGATAATGGCCACAGACCACTCACTGCTGGTGTCAGACTGTGCTATTTTACTGCCAGCAGAAAACAGAACAGATTTGAACTCTTATCTGATGAGTACTTCCCACTCTGGGAATGACGTCCACACACTTACCTTACGGAAGAGGTCTTTTCAGAAATTCATGGGAAGAAAAACCCACAACTTCCCAGGAAATTAAAAGCTACAGATCAGATTTCATGTACCTGCTTATTAATGCTCCATATTTTTCAAAGAAATTAATATCTTAAGTGTAAGAATATATTTCATATTTGAGCTTGACAAAGTTTTACTCTGATTTGTGACACTGGAGGTTCTGAACAACTGAAGAAAGGAATCATAGATGGACAATACACAGAAATCCACAATTGCTTCAGCTCTCGAGTCAGCAACAAGACCAGACAAACCAGATTCATTTATCTGTGCAGGCAGCTTTTCATTCACGATTTGGAAAACGTGCTGTTCTTCAGGATACACCACTCAAACTGCTCTTCATGGAACAACACTGGCATCCAGTGGCCAATTCAATTAATCACAGAAGCAAATGACTCAGCTGTCCCTCTGCATTTCCTTTGATTAGGACACATAAGAAAAGCGCTTCCATAAACACACTTCATGTAAAAATGAATATTAATTTACCTGGTAGCGCAGTGATGAAGTCCCGTTGTAACATGGGCTTCAAGTAGGAGTTAATATGTCCATGCTGATAGTGACACATTCGTGAAATAAGGTGTTCCACAAATTCGACTTGATCTGATTCAGACCACTGGTCAAAATATTTAATACACAAGTCTTTTTCCTTTTCGTAGTTTCCTTCTGATGGTCTTTTTCTTGAGACAATCACAGATGAAGTTCCATTACTTATCTGTTTTTCAGAAACAAAATGTCAGTACTTAAAATGAATGAGAACAGCCTTATAAGAACTCTTCAAGGAACAGAACATGAGAAGAAACGAAGACCACAATCAAACTTCAAAACATCATTCATGCTACAAGCAACGCCATGCACATCTCATCTTCCATAGCAAAGCCCAAGTGAAAGGCCCTTGTTCCAAATCAGAAGTTATTAATTATGCTGAGACTGGAATTCTCCTAGCTCTTCTCATTTTAACATCAAAGACCTTACCTGTTTCAGAACAATTTTTCAAACTACATGGTTTCTACTGCACATGGCATTTTGCTGCATGCTGCAGTCTGCCTCCACAAATGCTTTACAGAGGCTCTAGCAGTTAAAATAATACATGCTCGGATATAACTTCTCCAATTAATATAAAAAGCATCAAGACCCTCCATGTCACTGTCACACTGTTTGCCCACAAACAAGGCCCAAGAATGACATGATGTCAAGCAGCAATGCTTGTTTTGTTTCTGAAAAACAGCTCATGTCAATGTTTGAGACATCCACATAAAATAAACCCCAGGAGTTTTAGCGACAAATAAGGATGTCTCAGTACACCACCCCAGGACTTGCTACTTATCAGTAAAGAGAATCAAAGATTGGTGCCAGGCTCTTCTGAGCTCTTTATGACATCAAAAAGGGCTCCTGAGGCTCTCCTAAATACTCCCAAAATAGTCCAAAGCCAACTGGTTGCAGCTCCTTTCTATGCCAAGTATTGGACTTTTCCTTTTAAACAAAGGCCACCTGCTCCAAAAGGCTGAACCACCTTCACACTTTGAAGCACATCTGTGTCTGTTGACTGCTCTTTGCAGCACAGCCATGTCATCCCAAGCTCAGCACAAAGCACAGAATTTAATATCTAATAATTTCTCAAGTATTGTTCATTGATGCCATCCTTCAGTTGAAAACTGAGTTTATTTTAGGATGGTAGTCAACTACATATAAGGATGATTATGCATCTGCAGACACAAGTATTTGGAAGCTTCCCAAGGGAAACCACAGCCCACCTCTCCCCATGCACACAGCAGACCCACCTGCCATAGGGTATTTTTCTTTGGAGACTCATCTTCATTCTGATCCTCCATCACTGACGTGTTCTAGGAAATATGGAAGTGGGATTTTAATTTTCTGCTTTTCATCCTACAGCCATTGCTCGCTGTACAAGCATGATGCAAAAGCAAATTAATTGAACAGGTAAAATTAATTTTCCCAGTGAACAGAATTATCAGAGATTTTTGGCCACAAAACCTGTGTCTTGTATATAAATTCCCCTTCTAACTGACACATTTATCAAACCCACTTACTGTAAAGACAACTCCCCAGCCCCTCTTCCATTTCTTTGAAGGGTTTTCATGCAGCCTTTCAACGCTTTTCTCAGTGGGAAATAAATTCACTCGCATCCTACTCAGGCCAAAGTAATTAAACCTGTCAAAGCAATCAACTAGCACTTTCTGCCAAAGCAAAATTGCACGCATCTAGTTGAAAATAAATGAGAAAAAAAAAGTCATGACATTCTGCTTGCATGCAACAGAGTATTAACTCCTCTTTGCAGACCCAGCTCAGCACAAGAGGAGGGATCACCCTCTGCACAAGGTTCCTGCAGCCTGCAGTTGGTGTGTGGCCTAGGGCCCCTTGGCAGTCACCAGCTTCCTTCACCCTGACTTTATTTCAAGACTTGCCCCACATCACCACTGCTCCTCCCTGCTCCTCAAGAGCAACAGATGGAAGAATTTCCAGAAGCATTCAGCCACAAATACTTCTTTTAGAGGTCACTTCTTAAAAATCTTTCCTTCTTTTCATTACCTGCTCACTTCTGCTGTCAGTACCCCTGCTGCCATTTCTTTCTGCCTGCCCACCGGCACTCCACATTTGGGCTTCCCACCAGCCTGCCCTCCCCATTGCACGCTGAATAGCCAGCAGATGGCCACCAAGAAAACATGAAGATCTTCAAACACTGCCTGCATTTTTTTTAATACTTCTTCCCCTCTCTCAGTGGAAAGAGGAACAATACACTCAAGTCAAACACGTGATGAAATAAGTCACACATCTCCTTTACTCTTGCCATTGCTGATTATGGATTAACTCCTTAACAACTACATTCCCAAATCAACATTGCTCCACATCGATAAACATTTGTCACTTCATCTCCCTGTCCCTCTCTTATTAGGAGTGAACCACACCAAAATCAGCAAACTTGAAACCAAAAATTAACAGCATTATCCCTACAGGCAAGCCCTGCTCCACCACCTGACCCTAGGGCTGGTTCTGAAGCATACCCCGAGCTCTCTTCTGCTTTGCTGTTAGGTATGAAAATCATATCTCACACAGAGGGAGGATGTCATTATGAAAACTGTCTGCCAGGCGATAGGAAAACTCCAGTCTGTCTGGCTACTGCATACACAGCAACACCAAATACAAGTCCAGGAGAGAGAGAGCAGAGAATCTGGAGCTGGACAAAGGCAGTGAAGGCACTTCCGCTGCTCCCCAGATAGGTATGTTTCAGTGCTTCTACACATGTATGAACAATAACACTGGATAAGTAAGCACCACTTCCCACACTTCCCGATTATGGTTTCTGGAGAAGCACATCCTCTGTGCTGCACAGCCCTCCTGGCACCCAGCGGGCCTCTGCCTGGTAGCCTGGCCCAAAAGGCAGGCACGGCTCCAGGGAATTAAGCCAGGTATGTTTTTCAGTTTAAAACCAAAGCAAACTACTTTAAAATTCCCATATGCTGTTAACAACGCTTTCAGTTAGTACGCACTGAAATGAGTAAGGAATATCACAATTTCTTTCAATGTTTAAGGTTAAAAACACACACTGATTCTACAAGCTGACAGTACCTAGGAGCCAAGAAGAGGAACCCACAGAGAGAGGTTCAAACCTTGAAGTCTCTCATTGCCATGCCTGGGGGTGGGAGGGGAGGTCCCTGGTACATACACTGCTGTACTGGAGCAATAGGAAGGTTGCATTTCTTCTGCCCCTCTCCACTTATCTCTCATCCTTCAGGAGGTCAGCACAGTTCTGCCCAAGGACGGTTTCTTGGTTCCACAGCAACCACCCGGCGGCACACACAGCAGTGATGCTGAAAGGCACTTCCACATCCTTTCAACATCTGGGCCATGGACATGAGGGCAGGCCGGGAAGCTTTTCATCTTTCATTCTTACACTTTCTAATCCAAAATATATGGCTTGGTTTCCCTATTATATATAACCTAATAAATTGTTTCTGCCTTGTAGAATGATTAACTTTTCTGGTTATTCCCCAGATCACATACAACCCCACTCATATGGGATTTACACACTGTACACAGACTAACACGTCACCAGGACTTAACTGCAGAACACAAGACAACCAGGCTGATCCTGCCCTGGTGCCTGGAAGAAGTGATCGGACAACTCTTAATTTGTCCTGCACATCCACAGTATTCATCAGAAGAAGAATTTCAGAACTCCTAACAGCTGGTGCCACCAGTCCTTGCTCGGGAAGGTCTCCAACTATTAGGCAAGAAGGCAGATAGGCATCTACAAGTTGGACACTCCTCCTTATCATGCCATTCATTCCCGGCTCTCCGCCTGTGTCGTGCTGCCTACCCCACCCAGCCTCGACACACAGCTTCCCATTGCTCTCCTGCAAGGCTTCCCAGTAGCTCCCGAGCACCAGTAACACCGCCCACACCATTTCCCTGTGCAGCAAGTGTGGGTGCAGGCACTGAGCTCCTTCCAGCTCAGCTGCATGGCCCTGAGTCCCTGCATGGGGCTGAGCAGTGCTCACAGGCAGACAGAACAGGCAGGATGTGCTACTGCCAGGACCACAGAAGCCCAGCAGCTCCTCACAATAGAAGCTGAGCTTCTGAATACTGTCAATTAATCCTGCTTCTAAGTTCATTTTTTTCCAGAAATTCTTGTTAACTTACTCATAGCTCTTGCAAAATTAGAATGATATTTCAAACCAGCTGTCATTCCTTAATTAGTCAGCCTGGAACAAGCACTCCATCCCCCTACCAGGAAAGGCAGCAACAGCGACGCAGTAACAATGGGTCTGAGCAGACATTTCATGCTGCCCCATGGTCATGCTCAGCTGAATAAAGTCACTCCACGAACAGCCCATCTCCATTGCCACCAACAGTACAATCAGCAGGGCAATGAAGTGCACAAACTGCTCTCTGTGCTGCAGCATCCCACGCTCCCCCTCTCGCCCTGCAAGAACTCCAAGCTTTCCTCAGCTCTTCTGCTCACAGCATCTCCAGTCCTTGGGATATCCACCCCTCTGTGGGATGCAGGTGGATGTGGCAAACGGGCTTAGAAGTTTCTTGGGGAGAAGAAAGAGGTACTGGCAAGCAACATAATTACATAAAGCTCATTCCCTTAGGAAGTCTGATTCTAAAAAGTTTCAAAAATAAAAACAACCATCAAAGGGAAAAAACAACAACCAAAGGGAAAAACACTGTCGGTATTATAAAACATCATAAGTCACAGCATCAAACCAGATCCTTACATACCTGGTAGCAACTAAACTCTGGCATCTCCCTGGGATTTACAGATCCACAGCCGCATAACTGTATGACACCAGGTGCAAAAGCACCTCCACTTCCCTGCTGACGAATAGCTGGCAAGGCAGGTCTTGCTCCCAGAGTACAAGAAAAAAGCTGCACCTTTCCTTAGCAGAAAGCTATCCTGCCTCCTGCCAGCCGTGCTAGCCACAAGCAGGTAGAGCTTCACGTTTCTGCTCTTGGGAGTGCTTTTAGACACTTCATCAACTGAACAACAGCAGTACGGTGCAGCTTTGTTCTTTTAACCCAGTTTCAGTTCCAGTACCAACAGAGCAATTACAGAGGTGATATAGCAATAACCCTGGGAACTGGGACGAGAGTCACAATTAGCTGCAGCAGCAGCTCCCAGCCAGGCAAACAACACTGCAAGACTCTCCAGTAAGTAACTCCTCCCTGTTGAAGGATGGAACCATAGCTTTAGACAAAACTAGACAGGAGCTGTGCTACCTTGAGAAATGGAATGGTTTTCAGCCATGAAGAGATGGAAATTGGTGGCCAACAAGAACTTCACTGCCTTGCTGTTAGATCAGTAATTCTAATCTGAGATCAAGTAAGCCAAGACTTTCAAGATCTCATTTAAGTTTCCACTCACTGCAGAAATTTCAGTTAAAGCCACTAGATGAACAAAACACTTCAGCTAGACTAGCTCCCATTTCCTTCAGCACATCATGCCTACATTTAGCCTTACAGAAATCTAAGAAATGATAGAAGAACCTATGTACATACGTGGATACTCAGAAGTCAAACAGAGGCTGAAGCTGGCTCCCTGCAGGCTCACACTGCCTTCTGAAACCAGCTCTGCCAGGGACTGCTGAAGGCACTAATTATCAGCACCCAGGGGAGGAGAGGCATCCAGCACCCAGCGAGACAACAGGACCACGTCGGGAAGGGGATCAGGAAGAAAATCAGCAAGACATCTCTAACATCTGAAAGCAATGGGGATGCGTCTCTTGTGGATTCTTGCTTCTGAAATAGCCAGGAAGCCCCAAATGGATTAAGAGTGCTGTAAAATGAATGCAAGTCCCTCTTTAGGAAGTAATGGTCACTATTTTCTAATCTAGGAATCCGCAAAATGGTGTTTATTAGCAACATCTTGACACTAGATCAGAGACAAGAAAAGCTTTTAACTACTGAGAGCCCAAACACTAAGTGATGTAGGAGAACCACCAATCTAAACCACATAAAACACACAGCAGCTCTTTTCACATCAAGGACAAAACCTCTTCTCATGTCCCTCCAAATCTGCAGAGGAATGCAAATTACTCTGGTGGCTCCAAATTCCAGCTCAGAAATAGACAGCCGCTGACAAAATTTGCCTATGCTAACAACTGGAAAAGCTCATAGCCTCCAAAAAATCTCTGTGAGTATAGCCAAAGGCTATACAGGGAGGAAGCACGTAAAAGACTCCCGTATCAACAGAGTAATAAGAGATTAGGAACAGTTACTCCAAGCGGGGCACCAAAGATGCTCAGCTTCACATGATGGTCTCAGCACCGCCACAGCTCCAGGTCTCAGCTCAGGCTGCCTACAGCAAACAGGGCCACGCATCATCTCTTTTTGCCATTTGCTGTTGTTCGTTCTGTTTTTCGACTTAGTGAGATGATTAAGCCATACCTGCATGAAAATAGTCCCCTGAGATGAAAAGTAGAAAGTGGAGCCAACGGCCAAACGATTTGCCAAATAAAACTTAGGAAATATATGATGGTGAAGAAAACTCTTAATCCACAGCTCAGACACTATAAAGCACTGTGAAAACAAAACTCTAAGGGTCATCGAGTTCAACTTGAAGGGGGTTTCAAGTAAATTGGAAGCTAGTTCCGCTGATCATGGTCATAGCTATATTTGAGATCTGTACTAACAATTGCTTGTTTCAGCTTAAACTGAACTGTTTATGTAAGCATTAGGTAAGTGCACGAATCAAGCTCAATCCCCTTCAGTTCTCCCCTAGCAGCCAGGCTCCCCAGTTGCCAGGTAGTGCAGTTATTGCTGGAAGTTCAACCAAAAATATACTTGAAATACTGAGAGCGTACCCAGATCTAACAGCCGAAGGCAGAATTAGGAGGAAATCCTCACGCTCAAAATAAAGCATCGCTTTTATTAGCCTCTGCCTAACCACCGAAAGGTTTGCAAGAAGATTCAGAAGCTCCAACTCAAACGGGAGAACCATCTGAGAAAAAACACTGCTCGGACCACAGCTCACGCACTTGATGCTTTTAAAGGACACCTGCTGCTTTTACATACCCGATTTTACCCCTCCCAGGGGCCTGATTTTGAGGAAGCTCTGCCTGAGCTGCCAGCACCCAACGGTCCCATCTCTGCTCAGTGAAAGAACATCTCAAGCCTTCCTGCACAACAGTTATCCTGGAGGTGAGGAAGAACACAAACAGGCACTAACAACTAGAACTGCGTACTACAGGTTATCTGGATTAATCACGAGTGCTTTGATGGCCACAATTAGTACCAGTATTTCAACCTGGCTTCTGAAATGTTGATCTTTGCCTTACGTCACTGCAAAATTAATCTGCTGTTCTTCAGTAAATACATGACTGCGTATCTCTTAACATTTAGCACGTCTGACCAAACAAAGTTAACTTTAGAAGTCAGTGTGGGCCACGTCCACAGAGCACTAAACTGTATCGCTTGCTTTTACAGTGAAACTCCACCGAAACAATCACAAGTTGAGAATTCCTGCTGTGATCCAGCTCCACAAAACACCAAACAAGGGCTCCAACCCCATGGAAGGACTCGGGGTTCTGGCACCTCCATGCAGTGGGCAGCCAGTCGTGTGCAGGGCATGGGGCCTGCAGCTGCCAGCAGGGCAACGAGCCTGGTAATGCACAGCCCAACTTGCACGGCACAGCTGCTGAGCAACTGTAAAAGCAAAAGTACTTTGCTAGCTTTTCAAACTTCATAAATAGCGTGACACAGGCTTTCATAAAGATCAGAACCATAGAATTGAAGCTTGGTATAAAAACTTAGCTGACTGATTAAACGGGCAGTCAGTTTCAGCTGGAACAAGAGCATTTTTTGCTACTTCTGTCCAAATCATCAGCTGTTTTCCAGCGTGCATCTATTTTCACTCGATGGATGTTACTAGAAAAAAAAACATATAATTACCGCAATCCCAAGAGACACCAGTGTTTTCAGCAGCAGGTGTAATTGCTAAAATTAGACAGGGAGGAGAATGCTTTTGATCTGTCAGACGATTTAAATTGCCCATACCCTCCCCTATTTTTTTTTTTACAATACACAATAGTTTACCTCAACAGGTACCGTGGGGATGGTGCCTTAAATATTCCTTGCGTAACTGTTCCAAACACACCCTGCTCTCATTTAATTTTCTGAGTGTCTGGAGCAAAGAGTCGGCAGCCAAAACCTGCCTGCATCCATCTCATCTTAACACACTGTATGTACAAGGACAGGGAACGCTGAGTTGTGTAATTGTGGCACTTGGATGAGTCAGCCCCGCGCCATTCTGAGCACCGTGGCAGAGGTTTGCCCAACACAGACATCAGGCAAACTGCTTCCCTGCACGTAAGGATGAGAGTCCACAGCCCCTGCCAAGCAGTTCCTAGCCTTCAAACACAGGCATGATTTTGGTGCTTTCTGCACACATCCTTCTCACTTCTGTAGCTTAACTTTACTACACACCAATCACAGCTGAAAACTGGCTTTATCCTCAAGCAGCTGGACTGCACAGTGCTCTGCCAGCCTCCTCAAAGGTTGAATACTATGTCCAGCTCACAAGCCCAGCCCGCCGTTCAGCTGTCCTGCTGTGTGGGGGCTGGCCAGGCACCCAGCCCACCCTGGCAGGCTCGGTGCTGCATGCAGCCAGCCACATTCCTGCCCCCAGCAGAAACATCTCAGTGCTTCCGCAGCGTGGTACAGCAGCCCGGCTTATCGCCGACACTGCTGAAATTCCTCAAACTGAGGAGCACAGTCATTGCTGAACTAACTGAATTAAGCACTACTGAAGTTGACAGAGCTTCCACTGCATCACAGGCACTCATCTTGAGCCGCCAGGGAAGGCACTGCACGCTCTCCTACACAATCCTCATCCCTCCTTGAAGTTTTTCAGATTAAAGGCAGGATGAGGAGCATCCCAGAAGCAAATTTTAAGTATGGTTGGTAATCAGGTCATTCTTAGACACCTTCAGATTCATCCAAAACACATCAGCCTATGTTAAGATGAAATATGTTTGCAATTCAGCTGCCTGGTGCCAAGCTAAAATACTCTGAGGGTTATTCCTGGATGCCCAGAGGGAATTTAGGTTCAGACTTCTGCTTCTGGATCCACGTGAAAGCCATTCTGCCCAAATTTAGTTACCTCAACGTGCCAGACAGCAGCTGAGCCCAGCTCCCAGCACAAAAGTGCCTGAGAAGTGGTACAAAGAACACAAATGGGCATCAGAGACTTCCGTCTATTAAAAGAACGCAAATCACCAAATCACTTTTAAAAGTCCAACCATCACTTCTTCCATCCCTGCTGTCATTTGCCACACATGCTGGCACTCACCCTCCTTCCCTCCCGCTGCCACCTCCAGCCCTGTGACAGAACAGCAGAGCACAACAGGAAGACGGCCCATGGACAAACCCCCCCAGCTCACTGTAGGCTGAGCCACACACACACAGCCACAAGGCCACATGATCAAATTCATCATCATGAAAGACAAATAAATGAGAATTTGAGGAGCAAAGGATAAGCTTCAACTAAATCAATTCTCTAAGCTTGCCTGCGTCCTTTCTCTAGTTCTTCTCAGAGCAGATCTGGCACTTTTCCTCCCCATCCCCTCCTGCTTTCACTGGCCACCAGAACCATGTCAGAACTCATTCTCCAGGCGTCCCCAAGGAGCAGGAAAACTTCAACCACATTCTGACGAGGATCCTACACAAACCTTTTTTTTTTTTCCTCTGTATAAGTTACAAAAACATTACTCAAAAACATGGAGGAGTCTGAAACAGCAAAGTCACAGAATGTCCTCAGTAACCTCAAGTATTTGTCTTCTGCAAAACAGAAGTGTGGGAAGAAACATTCCTGCGCACAAGAAATTATAGAAGCTCGCACAATAAAAATATTCAATAAAAATCAAGCCTAAAACCAGCCAGCTGCTCCAAGAAAGATTCCAGTGCCATTCAGAAGCCACTGGAAAGCCATGTTTTATTCCAAAGATGCATAGCAACATTATTTCCAAGTTGGTAGCTAATGACCCACATTAATCCATGAAATCCTAACCACTTACTAATTGTATGAAACAAGTTTCTGCTTAATACCCAATTTCAGTGCATTTTTGATACTCAACCAAAAGCCCCAAGAAAGCCTTCTCTTAGATAAAGGCCATGGACTAGCTTCAGTTAAGAAAGAAGCCTTCAGCAATAAAAGATGCTAAAATCCAATACCCATTTTCTTCTTCCCAAACCTCCACTCAGCCTCGCCTGGGTTTAGCCAAACACTACACTCAAGTGCCAATTTTATCGAGGTATTAAAAGGAACATGCAATTGCCTAATTTGGGTTTCACATGATTTATATAACGGATGTCTAAATGCTCTTGACCTCCAAGGCCAGCACCACTGCTCCCAGCAACTTCAACCTGCAGTTAATTAATAGCAGAAAGCCTCTCATTTGAAAGCTCTACAGAAGGGGATTGGAAAGCAGGGGGAAGATGTGCCCAGTGTCTCAGGTTCTGCTTTTGGGGGGATTGTTTTTCATCCATCACTTCAGCAGTTCACTTTATACTCCAGCACAATGCATTGGTCCCACGGAGAGCTGGAGAAGTTTTACAGGATCCAAAAGCAGCATGTTGTGCAATGAAGCCCTGAAACCAAAGCTGGGACCGCTGCAGCAGGCCAACAATTATTTCCTCACTTTCTGAAGACATTTGAGTTTCACATCACTTCAGTAGAAAAACTGCTGCATACTTCCAAACAAAAAGAGAGTGTTCTCCAGAGCTCTGGTTTTTATGTCCTGGTTTGGAATCTGGAAGGGTTTTTGCTTCCAACTAGCAGTACTAAAGATAGCCAACAGCTTATGTAGAACTTAACAGACACTGCAGGTAAACATAAAAATCCCTGTAGTCACTTAGGAGTACCAGGCATCATGGCCTTCAGACTTTAGATACTGAATTCAAAGACGTGTGGCCCAATATGTACAGTTCCTCCCAAACCACACACTAGTACATACGCTCAAGCGTTTCAGATTACACTTCCTCATCTAAGACCAGGAGTACAGAACTGATCATGGATGCCCTTTTTTTGTGTTGTGTCTTGAGTAAATCCCCCAGTTCTAATCTCTTCAATATCTCAGCAGACAAGAGCACTGTGATTTCCCAAAGCAAGTTCCAGTGTGCATTCAAATTCCGCAATCATGTTCACAACTCTAAAGGTATCTCCACTGAGCCCTTCTTTAAGCAATTTTCCAAACAGGGCATTCAATTATGAGCTTCTAAACATTGTATAGGGAGAATTTCCAAGTCCGTTGTTCCTCACTAGCAATTTTTTCTTTTTTTTTTTCTTTTTTTTTTTAATCTTCAGCTCTTTTCATATTTTATGCTAAACTAAACACTTCGGAGTAAATATTTTTGCAGTTATTGAAGAAAACCCCACAAGGTAAAGAGCGGAATAGATGCCAAAACAAACAAACAAAAAACAGGGCTATTCAAGAAGCACAGACCAAGCCATCCCTAAAATCTGGCTTAATGCCTGTATCAAGAAGAATGCCACAACCTAAAGAATGATACTTAAGAACTCAAAAGGAAAGAGTTCAGCTCCAAAAGGTAAGAATCTCTCAAAGCACCAGCACAATGCCATGCAACACAATTCAAGACTTACAACATCTCTGCGTAGCGAGGCCTTGCAGATGTGACTGCTTTGCCATAGATACATCCTACAGAACAGTACTAAGTTTTGGTTACAGTTCCTCCTTTCTTTGCTACATCACTTCTCCCATATTTGATATATGGATGTTTGGAAGATTGGCTCTGTCCTGTTGGGTTTGTCAACTGCTGGCGTACCTGTGACTGTGATTTATGTCCATTCTACACATAAAAACCAAACCATGTATGTTCCTACGCCACAGCCACTAAGACCTCTAGCACACAGGTCAGACACAAATGGAGCAGGCCTGGAGAAACCAGCGAACACCTTGCCCTCTAACGCCTGGGGGTCCTTACACTGAAAGAAGGAACACATGTCCTGGCAGGAATGACTCTCCAAGAGCAGTATAATTCATACTGGCAAAATTACAACTAATGCTGCTGATAACACTGCAGCTCAGTTCCCCTCAAGCGTCCTGGCTGCTGCCCTCTGACCAGAAGCTGGGTGAAAGTACTGCACAAATTTAATTTCCACCTTAGCAGGAAAGTTTTGTTTCCTGTCTCTTTGCAAATTCTTTGAAGGGAAGTAGAGCAGATATTAAGGATGAAGATTGCATCAGACATACATGGAACAGACTGCCTTGCATCTTCTCTTCCCTGCTATGGCACATTTCACTCCTTCCTGGCACAAGCACGGCACTATTAGCAGGCAGGCTGAAGAACATGGCAGTTTACTTCGCAGATTTCTTTGCACCCTAACAAGAGCAGGGAGCATAAATCCCCTCTTTACCAACAGAGAGGCAGAAGAAGTGCATGCCCAGCAGCTCTGTGCTCTGAGATGCAGGCTTCTGCAGGCACATCCTAAGGGCTATCAGGAACAACAGCTCCCACCCACTGCTTGTGAAATGCATCAGCCTCAATGCAACTGTGCTAGCTTTCCTGAGGAACATAAATTGATGCTTGAAATGATTCTTATCTGTGGAAAATAGAAGCCATGGCTCAGGATTTGCTGAAGCAAGGTCTAGCATCTTCAGCTGATAGGTGAATCCATCACCAAGAAGTGTGCTTGCTTCCTTAGGGATCCCTCCCAGCCTGAGAGAAGGCAGATTGGGATCTCCAGCAGCACCACAGAGAAACGGCAGCAAAAGGCACATTAGCAAATGACTGATGGGGAATGCATTTCTAAGCTCACAGTTCTGTTCTTACATTCAGAAGACTTCTGCAGAGTGCAGCTTAGTTAAATATCACAAAGGGGGTCAAGGAACTACAACTTCCCTCTGATCTCTATCACGGCCATAAAGATTATAGATTAGGCAGATGACTTTTGAATACTAAAAGCTTCTGAAGAAAAAACAAAGGTGAGAGAACTGCCCTGTAATTAACAGTCACTGGGGTCAACTAACTTGAAACACTTGCATTACACGGAAATATTTCAAGATAGGGGATCAGGAATCCAAACGTATAGACATTCAGTGCATGTGTGAGGTCTCTGGTATCAGGGAACACTTCTGCTCCTCAGTTAAGGAGGTCACAGAGGAAGAGCTCTGGTTCATAGTTGGACATGAGCTCACTGGCTAACGCTCAAAGCCATCTAGCAAGTAACCATTCTCTTCTGCTTAAAAAGTGAATTTACCCAGTAAAGTGAAGGTCCCTCTTCTTGGCCCTACAAAACAGCAGGCTTAGTTAATAATTAAAGTCATAAAACCGAAAGCACTCAGAAACACAAAGAATGACTGGAAAAAGCACTTATTATAACACTTTCCTCTGGATAATAAATCATACCAGGGAGAAAAAAAAAAAAAGAACAATTTTTCTCTGCACTTCACATTTCCACATCCTGTCTGTGTCTAGGCCCCACCACGGCCACGCAGCAGGAAGCTGTGCTGGGCACCACGGTTAGGGTGCTGCACAACGAGAAACATGGCGGCATCAGAGCACGAGTGAGAGGAGAACACAAGAGCTGGGTAAAAACCTTGCCATCGCAGTCTGTGCAGCAAACACCAAACTGAGATGCTACAGCAGCCCTCAGGGCCTGCAGCAGACACTGAGAACTGAAATAAAGATTTGAGAAGCTGCTGAAAATGCCAAATTGTTATTCATTTTTAGAGGAGACTCCAGCTCCAACCAGCAGAAACATCTAGCTGCGAAGTACCACTGCTGTTAAGCAGGAAGAAAAATGAACATTTACCATGAGGATAACAGACCCAGCACCACCCACACTGCACAGTCTGCAGTCAGAATCACAGAACATCATGCAACCATTAAGGTGGGAAAAAGCCCACTAAGGTCCTGGGGTCTAGCCATCACATGAGAGCTTTTTGCAACGACTGGGCTCGGCCCTACAGCTTTCTGTCTCAGAAAGAAGTCTGAAGCAGAGGGGCAAGCACAGATATTTCAGAGATTGGAGAGAACACCGTGTTCCTTCAAAAAAAAAAAAATAATAATAATAATCGAATCTGCATTTCTTTTTAATGGACCTGTTGGACTGCTTCCAAGAAGCAATGGTAACAGTCCGACTGTTTTGAGGCAAAATACCAGAAAACATGTCAAAGAAATATTTGTAAATGATTTCAAACCTAAGAGGAGAAGGAAAGCAGTTGTCTGGTTGTTACAACTCCTTTTAACAGCTGCAGAGAGGAGTAACATTTTCAGAAGGAGGCCGACTCACAGTGACAGGCTATTAATCACTCTCCATTTGTGATTTTGCACACCATAGGAAAAGGTCTTAACAGAACGCAACTACTGCACTCATTGTAATGTTAAGAATCCTGCTTCACACCCATGTCTGAATCTGTGCTGTGAAAATGACAGCACGGCAATAAAAAGAAAAGATGTTGAACTTTCCATATCGATAAATCAATTCTTGGTTTTCAAACACAATTTTCTCCAGTTCTAGTTTCCATTTTTATACTTCCATCTGGCATCTGAATAGAAATGCCAACCACCAGAAACTCTAAATTAGTGAGAAATAATAAATAGGAGCTTTGGCAAGTTCATGTTAAACTGTATCTTAACAGTTAATAAATTCAACTTTCCTCTCTGTGCCCTTGCTCAGCAGTAATAGCACTGAGATTCCTTATCACTAAAAAAATCATTTCCTTCGTGGAATATACTGTTGTAAGAAAAAAGATATTGAAGACCTAATGCTTCATAACTCCACTCACAAATTTTAAGTTCCTCCAAGCAGTAATAAATTATGAATCGGTCAATTCAGAAGGCTTTTAAGATGTTTTTGCAAAGACAGCTTCCAGTTATGGGGGGTAAATCAATGCACTCCTGTGGTAATGCGCAGGCAGGATGGGCTCCAGCAAGGACCACGCCAATGTCACCTCCCCATGGCACACAGCCCTGGGTGAGTGCTAAGGAAGCACGGGACATTGCAGACAACAAAGAGCAATGCTCGACAGACAACAAATAAAAAGGAGCAGCAAGGAACCACGTTGGAAGGGTGTCAGTAGGGTAAGCAAGGAAGGTCACACCAGTAGGAACACTCAAGTAAGACATTAGCCTGTTTTCAATCTTGCAGTCAAATTTGTATTAAAGACAGGACTCACCCAGCAGCTATTTAAATCCAAGTGTGTTCATAATGGTAAGGTGAACACCTTGGTACAAAACCATCATTAAATACAATTAAGTAGTTACAAATAAGCCCTCAGATACTATAGTATTTTCAACAATTAATTGGCACTCAGTATGTGCTTTTCCATGCAAGGACACCAGCCATGCTGTGGGCTTTTTTTAAAATGATGTAGCCCTCTCCATTCACTATAAGGTCACAGAAAGAGGGCAAATATTCACAGAATGGCTTGGGTTGGAAGGGACCTCAAGGATCATTGATTCCAAACCCCTGCCATGGGCAGGGTACATGTGCAGAAACTTCCCCAAAATAAGCAGGTATTTCTCTGCACAGAAAAGCACAGAATACAAAGTATGACTTAACCTAAAGGACTAGAACAGGGCTGCTCAACCCACTGGCACCAGAGGACATCTGCTTAAATGCTACAGTTTCATTTTAGAAGCACAGTTAGGCTTCAGGGCATTGCACCCAACCTCAGCTTTCTTCCTCCAGGTTGGTGTGAGACCACTCCTGAAGCCTTAAAGTTCCAATGACTACAGATAGAGCACAACATCCTGAAGGAGCTCTGCAAAACTCCTAATTTAAGAACCGGATTTCTCCCTCATTTGGAGAATTTGCTAACTAGCCTACATACATAATACAAAGATAACTAATATAACACTCAGATAACTTCACGACACTGAAGGGCTTCTCGATTCCCCTCCTTAATTTATCATCATTACTCTAATCTGATCACATGGTTCTGGGTAGACGTGCCCTACCCACTTCTACACACGGGCTTATAAGCTATAGAACAACAAAAGGCAAGTCATTGTGCCAAAAATTAAGAAATGGGGAAAGAAAGCGGTGCCACTTTCAAGTTCCCCTTGGGCCTCACTGAGTCACCTGCCTGAAATGAGAACTCTGTTTTCAAATCTCTCACAGCTGTTTCTAAAAGATGGAAGAACTCTTCATCTCGGCTACAGTTCTACAAGAAGTCTAACTGCCCTACACTCACATAAAGGCCTTCACTTTGGAAGCACTACGAGCAGCGATGCTGGCTACACGTGGCTTTGTAAGCAGCCTGCTCAAGACAGCTTTCCAGCCTCACCTGACCAAAACACCTTGTGTGCTCAGCAGCACATTCACCAACACAGTTTTGTACTTCAACCAATACTGCCAACAGAAGTCTGGAATACAGTGTATTCTGCATCAGTTCATCTAATGCTGAGTCTGGTCCAAGCTTGCATCTGCTCCATTTACAACCTACCTGTTAAAAGGTGCTTTAAGAAAAACTGCTCATAATAACAAAGCTTGCCATTATTTCAACTGGGGGGACTACTGAAGAGTCCTGCTGGTTCTCAGATTGGTGTTTGCACTCCCTGCCTGAAATCCACACCCTGACCTGGACAGAGCCCACCCAGCCCAGCACAACTCCAGAATGGACTGCACATGGCCCAGCAGCTCACTCCCTCACAGCCTGCAGTCTGAAACCAAGACACTCAACCACCACTCAGAATTCTGTTCTTAACAGCACAACTGCTCCTATCTAGCTCTAAGGCTATTCCATACAGCTGCATGCCCAAACTCCAAGGGCAACTCCAAGCCTCTGCCCCGCACTGGCACGACTGCAACCATCCGCTGCTCCCTGGGTTTGGCCACGATGCAGTGCCACTTTCTGTAAAGCTATTAACCATCTATACATTTACCCTAGAAACTTTTTCCCCCCCTTCATTTTAGAACTAAAAACATAAAACATTCCCACAGGAAAAAGGACGTATTTTCACAGAAATCCTGAAGTTTAATTTGGAAACTCAGAGCTGCATTTCGTGTGCCAGAGGCTCTCAAGCAGTTACTCTCCAAGGCAAAGCATTCACGTTACCCAGTGTGAGTGGAAACGGCCTGACTGCAAACAAAGCTCGACTCACTTACATTCTCATTCACAAAATCAGTTTCTCTCAAATACTCATTTTGCATACATGAAAGTCCAAACCACTGAATAACACCATTGTGTTACAAAATTACTAATATTAAATAATCACTACATCTGCTAAAAACACTACATTCCCAAACACTTCAGGAAGTGCCACATAGATACTGCACACGTTTACTTTCCAAGGTAAATATTTTGTGAGTTCAAAACAGAGCCGGTATCAAAATCTCCCTTTCATTGTTTGTCTTTTCCAGTCCCTCCCACACCAGTAAAGCAGCAGCAGCAATTCCCCATGTGTAAGAGCCAGCCCCCAGCCCCTCCTCCTCACTTTCTGAAGCTGAAGTACTAAGTGAACTCCAAAAGCTGCAGCACCCCATGCTAACTGCCCTGCATTCAAACATGAGCAACAATAAATAGAAGGCTGTAACCAGGATCATACTTAGTAGAAAATTAAAAGCTTATCCTTTCTAAATTAAATCACAAAAAAACATTACAGGCTATTCAGTTCATTGCAATTTAAGAGAAATGGTAAAGCTCATTATGTGTTGTGGGTTTGTTTTTTGTTTTTTTGTTTTTTTTTTTAAATTAAATGAGAAAGCAAAATGTAGCAGGCAACATGCACAACTATGCTACTTATATCACAACTTCATAAACAGGCAATAGAACACAAAAGCTCACCACCCCCCAGAGAACCTCCTGTACAGAAAGCACTCTTAAGGTTCACTCCTACAATGCAGTTAAGTAGAAGATTTCAGAAAAAGGATGCACAAAAAACATTTAGCAGACTTAACAATTTGATTAAACAGAGTCCTACGAGTTTAACAAAGTTCAACAGCATACGCATAACATTTACAACAAGAAAGAAGAAAGGCACCTGGAGACATCTGACACTGGGCATGCTCTGCAGGCATCTCAGTGCGCACATGCTCTCTACCAGGTTGGAGCAGCCTAGCCACAAAGACCTTGGCACAGAACACTGCAGGGTGACAAAAAGGAAGGAAGAGAAGAAGCAGTTAGATGCCACAACAAATCACTCAACGCAGGCAACTCATTAGTACGTTCACATGGGTACTTATCTACAGCATTTCTATGTTCATCACAAGGTTAGTGGCCAAGGGTAAAATAACGACTGAAGATCCTTCTCAGGAAATAAGCCATCCCTCTGTCCTGAGGATAATGAGCTCATGTGCCCCACCTGCAGCTGTGTGGCTGTGGTGCTTAGGTGCCCATTGAGCCCCCTCCCCGGAGTGCCCCAGCTGCGGCAGCACGGCTGTGGGGCAGCTGCACTAGGACCAACTGGTGCTGCTGGTTTTGCCTCCCCCCAGGCAAGGGGAGCTCAGGAACCCTTGGTTAGGTGGCAGCTCTTCAGAACGCAGCCCTGGGGAGTTGGTGATGAAGGTCTGGCACCCCACACTGTCTCAGCTTTCCCCATTTGTGCTTATTTGCTGTGACAGCAAAGCCTGTATTAATTTGTGAGGTTACGGCCTGGGTGTGGGACACTGGCACAACCAAAAATAGTATTTTCTTTAAAAGAGGAGCTACGCCTAACTTAGTTTGGGCTGCCAGACCAAGCTCTGCTTAGTCAAGATGCACGGTATCCTGATGAAATGGGTCACTGGGGGAAGGGCTGCTGTTATCAGTTCAAGGTATCCTCCTGTCAGCCAAATTATAGCCCAGCAGTATTGATGGCTCATCTCACCACCTGAGCTGGGAACCATGCTTAACTACTCAGTGCCCACACTGGCGATGCTGGAAGCGAGGCAAAGTTTGCAAACACGCTTTTCTGAAGCTGAAGAAATTCAGTGCAGACATTTTATAGCTCTGCGGTATTATTTCACAGCTCCTTTTAAGGATACATTAGTACACTACACAACCATCAGATAAAGTTAGAGAAAAGGATTCAGTTACTATCAAGCGGTCTCAGACCCAGCTCCAAAACCTGGCTTCCTGTAAATTTCATGTAGGCTTCCAAATCAGTTGCAACAAACACCAAATCGTTACAAGAAAAAGCCACAGATGTCAAAGCTGAGAGCAGAATACCCACAGGTGAAGGCTTGAGGAGAGCAGTTAACTTGCCAGTAACAAGGGGAAGGAGGGAACCCAGAGCAGCTGAGGAGGGCAAAACCTTTTTGTAAATTTTCTTTCATGTATTCTGAATAAAGCACAAGAAAGCTGACAGTTTTCACCCCTGTGCTAAAGAGAAGTGAAAGCAAAATCAGGACAAGGATGACCCCAGCAGCACCAAACCCCACTTCACTTCTCTCCCCCAGCCCTACACAGGAAGGGTACAGCTCCAGATGGCTGTTTTGCACTGTGCATGTCTAATGAGATGCAGAAATCTTGTGGACAGAGGTAAAAATAAAATTAATGCTTTTTTGTATTTTTTTTCCTTCAATATCAAATAAATTCTTTTTATGTTATTAAAAGATTCTTTAAAGCTTAAAGACGTGATCTTCCATCTAGCTCCCAATTAACCCAGCATCTACAACTACTTGACATTAGTTAATTTTGACGTATCCGCACGTGAAGCCCTGGAATTGAATTCCCAGAACTGCAGTAGAAAATCAATCAGTGACATCAGGGCAACTACCTGAATTTCAACAAAACCGCAAATAAAGGTTTTTACATGTTTAAAGTTCAAAGCACTGATGATGACATTGAAGAGGTGGGACACTGCATTGTCAGTCTACAGCTCTGCCTTAATAATAAAGTGGTAATTAGACTGTAATTGTTTTTAGGAGCAACTCGCTAAATAAGCTCAACATGAAGAACTGAAGAGCAATGTGGGCAACCGGAGAATAACTTTTTAATTTAGTTCAAAACACATTAGACAAAGAAGCCATTTCCCCACACTAAGTTTAAGCCACACCAAAAACCTCTCCGCGGTATTACAAAATCCTGAATAAAAGGATTTATAAAGAGCAGTGGACACTTCAGTGCAGCAGTGATATTACACAATGCTACAAATTAAATACTGCACTCTACTTCACACTAAAACAGCAATGTGCAAATGTTTGTGGGCTTCACTGACGTGTTATTTTCTTGACCCTGTCTGCATCAGCGCTGTTGGTCATAAATATGGGCACAGCACTGTATGATGACTTTTACTTTTTGAGTAACACCCACCTGAGCTTCTGCCCTCACTTTCCACTTGCCTTGCAGCAGGTTCCCAGTGAGCCGCAGCACTATAAATAAAGACTGGGAACGGGAAAAGGAAGAGAAAGCTGCATGACTAAGTCCTTGCACAAGGCTTTGGTTCCAGAGAGGCTGGCTCCAGCTCCCAGCACATCCCAAAAACAGGAGGAAAAACATCTTCTGATATATTCAATTGTAATAACTTTTAGGATTAGGGGTAAAAACAACCTCCTCAGCCCCAAACAACACAAAGGTTTTATTCACATGGGACTTCCCATATACGCAGAGTGCTCTTTTCTTAAAGCACGGTAAAACGTCCAGAATATTTTTATTTTGGTGCATTTAAAATTTAAATCTATTTCCCAACTGGAACATTTGTGCTTTCTTTCTTACAAAAAAAATAGGAAATATCCTGTAATGCTCACTAAGTTAACTCAAGAAAATATATACGGGCTCGAGCTGAAAATGAATACACATTTTTGATGCAGTGATAGCAATGTTGCAGTGTTAATGCAGCATTGATTACTAACAGTTATTACCACAAGTTCCATAAAGTATTAGAGTTGAGAACTCAACATTTTTCACCAAAATCACATTCAGTTTATTTATACAGAGGTAACTTGAGGCATAAAAATTGAGTGCGCTAGGTTCACAGCCTGGGGGAGTCTGCTCTTAAAGCAAAACCATCCCTGCCCCTGCAATGCTTCTGGGCAGTTCAAAAAAGCTTGGAGGGAGATGGTTTTTTCATTACAAATAGAAATACAGAGAATACATTTTCCAAGAAGCATGCCTAACCACGTGAATTCCCTCCTCCTGCAATGACTTATTTATCACATGGTTTACTACAGAATCAAAATTGATTATAAGCCCCTAACAAATCATCCAGACTCCCACCTTTGAAGTGCTTCTCCCAACTTCCTCATGAAAACCAGCCAGCTCCTCAGCGCTTCAGCTCTCGTTCTGCATTTCCACAGAGCAGAGATCCAGACTGGGAAGGCCAGGTACAGCCAACAAACTCAAACCTTCCCCCTGACTTCTCTTCAGGTGTTTAGTCGTAAGAGACTCACATGCTATTCAGGATTGACAGTTTACAGTGTGGTTCACTATTCAGGCCTGGACTAACAGAACTGATGCTTCTTTCTTTCCGTGAATATTGATAAATTCATGGGGTGACAGCTGTTACTTGAAATGCTCTGTCTGGGAATGACACACCCACTGGCAGCCCATTTGCAGTGCTGCCAAAGGGGGATTCTGACATGCAAACTTTGACTTTCAGATGGTATGACTACAGAATTTCAACGCTCCCAAGGCAAATTTAATACCAAGCCCAGAACTTTCTCAAAAATCAGTATGAACCACAGTAAGAGAGAAGAAACAGAAAGCAGTTAACACAGTTCAAAGGCCTTCAGTATTATTTTACACTCAGCAAGGAACAGCTGGCGACCATTCCATCCCTTTTGCTAGCTGGGATGTCATCTAGATCTTACCTGGTGGCTTTACCTGAAGTGATTCATTCGAAATACTGATAAGCAAAACAATGCTGAACCAACTGGATGTTGGAACAAGTACGCTGAGTATTTGCAAGTGAAAAAGTAAAAGTGTCAAAGGATACTCGTAATTGTGAATAATTAATTGGAAGTAAAGTGCGTGGGCATGCACATAACACAAATAAGCACGTTCCACAAGTGACAGCCTGGCTTGGCACAGTCGTGCATTCACTATGTTGCACGTTTTGGCACACTTGGTATTTTTGCTGAGGTACTCTAAACAAAAGAAAATTTGTCAAACCAATGGCAAGACTTTGCACTCTTCCTATTTTCATTTCAAAACCAAGTTGTCCCTTGAGAGATGTGGCGTATTCACATGCGTCATACAAGTATGAACCGGTGCCATCACATCACTACCTTTCCACATACAAAACGCAATCTCACATCCAGTCTTGAGTGGCTGCTTTGGATGGCTGAGCACTGTCCTTGCTGCAGAGTACAACTTCTGTGCTCAGCTGTTCTGCTTTAAGAACGGCCACGTTCTCGGGTCAAGCAGGTGGTCTTTGTACAAGAGATTTGGCTTCCTCTCACACTGCTGTGTTTTGAAGAGCTACGAAAGTAAAAGGGAGTTTCTCAAAAATTAATGGAAGAGTAGCAAACTCGTTTGAACTTGTAAAATATTTTTGATTTTTCCTTTACTGTTAACGTATCATTTTAAAAATAGGAAAGCAATAGCTGAGTCACGCCTCCAGCAGAAAAATCCATTTACATAAGTGACTGCCATCCCCAAAAAATTATTGCTCAGCCTCCCAACTGCCCTTCAAGATCTGCACGTAAGATTCTCGCATTTGGGGAAAACACTAAGTGAGAATTCAGGGAACTCAAAGCAAGACAAATGAGGAGAATTTATCTGAAAAATTGTTTTCCATTACCACGCAGTTCTTCTACATAGGGCAATGAATTCACAGAAGCGTGATCAACAATGCAGTCCCACTCTGCTCCTGAAGATCAAAGAATGCGTTCGCTACAACAAAACGAATGCTACAAAAGGAATATGGGTTCAGTGGAGAAAAGATTAAATGCATGTTTTTGAATACAGCAACAACATTACTCCATTATCATTTATTCATCAGGATAAGACTCATGAAATGCAGCATCTCCTTTTCAGGAGGACATGGAAGACTACAGAGAAAATCCTAATGCATTTACAACATAGTTATTCTCCAGTGCTAACTGAAATCACTCTAAATCTTCTGAAATACAGTGTTTAGGTTAATCTTTACGTCCTTCATACACAACATCCCACTTCCAACAATTTCAAAAGCTCAGGATTACAACAGTCCTTGCTGCAATAGCACATCCTACATTACACAGAGGCCATCTTGAAAGAAAACTGGCTTTCCTTATGCTGAAGGAGCAGAGGTGTTACAGACATTCAGACAGCAGTACACCTGCTAACAGTAAATCAGGACCAGAGGGAAAAAAACAGCTGTAGAGACCTAGTGCTGCCAACCCAAACAGTAAAAACTTACAGTGAGTAAGTTAAGCAATTCAAAGCCTGTAGATGAAGCTTATTAAGACTGTAAGAGTTGGCTTTGATTCTTTTCAGTATTAAGTTATTAAGGATAAAGAGCAATGCAATCTAACAAATATTAACCTGACGAAAAAAAAATCAGCTACGGGCAAGGCAGTGTGCATTTTCACTTGGAAATCCAAGCTTAGTGTGTTATAAAATGCTACAGTCACATTGAGTGTTTGTATTCCTAATGTTGCAGGGGAGTATTTCAGCAGCCTTTGAAAGCTGACTTGCACTTTGCTTCTAAAAATGCAGGATTCAAAACCTGGACAAGAACTAGGCCTGCAACATGCATACCCTTACATCTGTGCTCAGCTTGGCTCTCTGAATGCCTCTGACAGAACTGTTCCATGTTTCAAACAGTTCAGCAATTCATACAGTATTGAATACCAGCACAGTGGGGACATTAATCAGCAGGAGTACACATTACAGCTTCTCCTTCCCTCCCCCCGAGTGTGTTAAATTATTTTCTCATTTCAGATTTCATCATTAAAGACGTCAAGATCATTTCTGTCTCCCAATTCTCTCATTTTAGAAAAGGGCAGACTCAGGGCAGCAAACGCTCCAGGAGATGCTACTGCAGTGGAGCTGCGAGGTGAGGGATGGCCCAGTGGAGTAGGAGACACTGCAAGAAATGTGTCAGACTAAGGATTATCCCTCAGACTTGGTGGGGTTTTTTTGATTGTACTAAAGCGTGCCCAAGACTTCTTCATCCTAACCAAATAAAATGCAAGTACTGAAAAACTCAAGCCTGGAACCAACAGCATCCTGTGCACAAGCAATTCATGATGTGTGTGTTCATCTACTAAATGCAAGTACAATTTTTGTAGAAAATACCGTACCAGCAAGAGAAACACACAGCTACAATAATACATGGTATCAGCTGCACCTACAAGAGTTTCTTCTATGATATATCAAATATTGAGGCCTTAACATTTGTTTTAATAGCTGTCTACAGAGGAGAGCACTCAAGTGGCTTAGTGTTACTGCTATTAATATCAAAAGGAATTGAGGTGTACCTGCTTCACACTAGCTTTAGAAATGAGTCGACAAGTTCATTAAAGCACTAACTGACAAGAGAGCTGGGCCTTGGGAGAGGAGGCTCACCTTCCCACCAGACACTCAAGGCACATAACACTCTATCATCCAGGGATCTGGCTTTCCCTCCTAACACACACAGATACCTCCCAGGCTTATCTGAGACACCAAACTGCAGCCTTTTGCAGTCATTTCAAAGTCTCAGAGCAACAGGACTCAAACACATCCACAGTGCTACCCTGAAACAAATGTGCCACAGCCCTGCAGCACCTCCCCAGCACCCACACATGGCTCAGCACTGCTTTGAGAACCATCAGTAACACAACCTGAAGCTGAAATCTCCCAAAGGATTTAAAATGCTGATTCTGCTGCCCAGAACACAACTTTAGATGGTATTTCAACAGGACAAAGCTCCTGGAATTCATAACACAAACAAGCAGAGAAGCTCTCTACATTTCCAGGGAACTCACGAGAAAATACAGCTAGAAATCAGAGCAGATAGCAGTTGCTTTCCAAACTCAACAGAAGAGTTCAAAGTCATTGATAAGGCTGCCTCCTCCTTCCAGAAGCAAGATCTGGGAAGTGTTTGCTTAATGCCCCTGTATCTGTAGATACTGCTGTCTAGCTCTGCAGACGGTACATCCACCCCATGTTCCTAGGCCTTGCCTTCACAGGAGATCAGCAATGTCCTAACAAAGCACAGCTGTCTTCTCTGAATATGCCCCTCCTCACTCTAAACTCACAGTGGCAGCTGGCCTGGTGTGTTCTGCTATCTGAGGGACATCAAGCAGTTAAAGCGGGAACTGAATTTGCGGACAAACTCATCTAAGCAGAAGCAGCAGGATATAGTACAGGGTGACTTCTTACCTGAAACTTTGTTTCTGCGCTTCAGATCCACCAATCCAGAATGAAAGGGGATTCGAATGGGCTTTCCTTCTTTTCTGTTAAAAGAGAGCAGCCAATCATCTTCAGCTTGGTGTATCTACTTCTTGCTTGAATGAAATCCCCATTACGCTGTTAGAGACAGGGCCAATACACCTTACCAGTAACACCTGCGTTAGTGGGGGCATCGGATTGGTGGATCTAAGACAAAGAAATGGACTCACAGACAGGAAATTGCTCTTTCCCACATCCTAAATGAATGAATCCTAAAAAAAAAAAAATTGTTCTGGGGCAACAGCTCACTTTGCAAAGATCAAGGAAGATGAGAAGAAACTGCGCTGCCAATGGTGAAGTAACCACTACAGCTTCATCCACCAGCTTACACCTGACACAATGCCAGGCTGGCAGTTCCTGCCTTTGCAAAACACCTCAGTAGCTCTCCTCACTTTTCCACAAACATGCTCTAAAGCATTTCATTGCCTTGTTTGGTTGGGTTTTTTTTTTGTTTTTTTTTTTTTTTTTTTTGCCTTTTCCAGACTCAAAATGATCCAACTTTCCTCACACACCAGCAGCACAAAGGTGGGGCCTCCATCCGCTGAGAGCACTCCGTACTGCTGCACCTCTGAAAAACCCAGAGGTGGGAGAGAACAAGACAAGGCATGCTGTTCCTAACCTGAGAGGAAGGGCACCCCTCCCGGAACAAGATGGTGAAGGACTTCATCCAGAACTTTCCAGCAGAGTGCTTACAATAGGAAACAATGTCTTTGAAGTAGCTTTAACTGTAACCTAAGAGAAGATCTAGCCTGAGAAGTTCCAGCTACACATGTAACAGAGTAGTGAAAGCCTACCCTAAGCAGCTGCGTGACTTCAAGCCAGATCTTCCTGCAAGTCTGAGACAGCCGACAGAATGATCTCCTCTAACACCAGTTAGAAACAGCAGAAGCATTTTCTAGAACACGCTGCTGCACTGCCCACAGAGCAGTTCTCACACTGACCCTTCCAATCCATTCCTTGTACACCAGCAAAGGAGCATCCTCTGCGTGGGATGATTTTTTGCTTCTTGACCCTTTGTAAAGCAAGCACCAACCATACGGCAACACACATTTCAAGGGCAAAGCAGGGCTGTAAGTCTAATATCAGGCCCAATATATGACTCTTAAGGCTGCCAAGTAAAGCAGTAAGATGTCAAGGCACATGACTCAGAACTTTAGGAGTATTATCTAGCTCAGCCAGCTATCAAAATTATATTAACATACTGATTTGCTAAGTCACAACAGAGCCAGAGGGATGTCAGCAGCAGAGGCATGACGGTATTCCTTACAAGAGTTTGAGTGCGACAACACAGGTCTGATTTTTCTCTTGGAAGTTCCTCTCCATCGAGGAGCAATGAAGACAACACAAATATCAAGTTTCCCTGGCTAGTCCTTCAGTGCCAAGACAGAATTGCTTAGAAGATCTCCTATCAAATACAAGCTGTAATTGGAGCTTAAGTTTTGCAAACAGATTCTGAGTATAGGTTTTCCAAGAGCTGTGTGAGCTTATGTCTGAAACGCTTCGATTGGTGCGACTTAAAAAGACAGAAGATTTAAACAGAACACCACTGTGCAAACCATCCCGTACACACACCTCCCCAGGAGGCACGCAGTGCAGGCTGAACACGGCTTTAGTGTCAAAATCCCACACTCTGCAACCCTTCAGCAGCACAAAACTCAGAACGTGGCCAAGCCAGAACACGCACAGCTCACTGCCCGAGCCAGGCCAATGAAGGAAACAAAACTCTGCCACACTGCATGGCTCCAAAAGCTTTATTCCAGTTTACACAGAAAGCACGCTGCTCCTCCCCTAGTCCTAGCAAGCAGGTACCTACCTACACCTTAGAAAAATGTCTGTATTTGTACGGGGGTAGGCCCAGGACACCGAGCTACTCTTTGATTCCCTCTAAACACTTTGGGTTTGCAGGATACTAGCACAGGGATGCAGCTGCTATGGGGACCTGTTTCAGCAAAGCAATGGAGAAACACCACGCTTCCAAACACTCCCGTTGTTAATCGAGCCTGTATGATAAACAAATTAATTTTCCAAAAGGAGACTCCCTTTCTTATTATTAAAGCACAAAAGGTGTTGCAACAATTTGGCATTTGGTCTCAGTCATGCACCATTCGTACTGGGAAATGTGTGGAATAAGTACAGGAAAATGGAGCAGGCTGTCAGATGTCACCCCCCTGAGCTCATAAATACACCAGCAAACTGGAGAAGGAAGGGATTTTCCAGAAAAAACAGACTTTCTGTGAATAACAAAGTACTCAATACCATGGAAATCAAGCTGTGAAATCAGATTATGTAATAAACAGTGGCATTAGTATAAAGAAAGCATCACCAGAGGAAAAAAAAGCTAGAATGTAAGTACTGTTATTAATCAGCATTACTTTAAACAACTCAGTACATATCCTCATTTCCCTTTGATTTCTTCTCTCCCCTGCAACAGCAGCAGCTCGTGGCAGAGCAGCCCTCTCAAACCATGGTCTCTCATTCTCTCCCACACGCCATTCCTGTCTCACTGGCACATTTGCTGCACCATCCATTTCATAAGAAGCCCATCTCGCTTTTCACCCTGCTGCACAAGCACTCAAAGCAGCGCTGGAAGATGAGACTGAAAATGCCAAAGCAACAGTGACCTCTAAACAGCACAGCAATAAAATGTAACGCATCAAAAGCCATACATCAAGTTGATCTAACAAGTAGCGAAGGTGTTCTAGAAAACACATACGAAATGAAAAGGTACATCCATCCTTCAGAGAACATCCCCAAGCCTCTCTCAGGGTACAGCCTGGAAGAAGACAGCTCCCTTTGTTTTGCTGAGATGTTGGTGCAATGCTCATCGGCGATCCAAACTGAATCCAAACATCCAACAACTCTCCCCAAGGGACAGGCATTGCCAGCACAGTCTGAAATGCAGCAGTGCCATACAGGCACCCTACGACCTCCTATAGGAGCAGCCAGGAGCAGGTCAGAGGGCTCGGCTGGTGCGCATCTGCCTGTGGGTGTGATCCCATCCCACGCTGCCACCTGCACACTGGGTTTCTCAGTGATTCAGGACCTGTGGAATTGCATCGCAGGGCCCTGGAGCTTCCTGGGGGTGCTCACAAGGGCTGGAGGTCACACGTGTTTCTCAGGTACCAAGGCAACTCTGTCTGCTGCTCCTTATGTGCTCAGCACTGTTGCAGAGGTTGGCAACTCTAGTCATGTTAGATAATTTAACTGAAGTGAGGCAAAAATAATCTGTGAAACCCAAATGAGTTTTAAAAAGCCTTTGGTGAAACGCCAGCATTGAGCTTCCTGAAGAAACTGCAAGCTTTCCCCAGAAAGAATTTAAAGATACTTAGGTTCAGAATTTTCCCTACAAATGGAGCATCTGCAGTCCTCCTCCATTTGAATTAAGCAGTAGCTGTTGCCACCCAAATCAGTACTCCAGCTGGCTTTTCTTGCTTGTTACCTGCACTGAGCATCTTTACTCACCATGGCTCTTCTTCCCTTGGTAACCAGTTCCCCACTCAGCCTATTGTTCCACCTCGCCCTTCCCAAAACAGCTTTCCACACTTCTCTGGCTATTTCCCTCATTTCATCATAGCTCTGCTGGCTTTAAATTCAGTTAGCCAGCTCTAATTCATTTTCTTAAGCTCTTCCTTCCCATTTTCTGTACTGCTGCCAAGTCACAGTAATCTATTCACTTTGCATTTTCATCTCTCCTCTTACAGGCACTATGAAATGCGACTGTCAGTCCAATGACCTCTGTGGCAGTGCAGATCTTACATCTGCTGCCCCAAAGGCTCTTCTGTGCCTCCCAAGCAGCGAGCCAGCAACCCACCCTCACCATTTCCCTTTTTGCCCCCAACTGATGAAACAGCCCAGCACATTGCCAGCTGCACACTCACATGTCTGACACGCAGCTCAGAACACTGCTCATTTAGCTAATGAATAAAGATAACTGTGAAACATAGCTTGCTACCCTAGCAAAGAAAGCACAGTAACTAGTTAATACACAGGTCTCCAAAGGTCCTGCTGGCTCTCCATCTACTCCCAGACTTCGATTAAGAACAAAACAGGGACACTGGAGCTAGAACAGTGCCTCCTTTGTTCCAGATGCAAATACAATCATAGCTCAGTCCATCACTATCTCTATCTCACCACAGGAGTAAACTCTTTGAAGGGTTTCTCTGAGAACATTTGGACAAAATGGAACAAAATGCAACTGCCTGTTTGGTGTGCACTGATTGAGACAGGGAAGGAAGAAATAAGGCAGAACACTATAGGCCTAACGAGATCACATCCAGCTGCTGTATCTGAGTTTGCAAACAGAATGCTCAGGTTTGTTTTGCAGTTTAAAGCTTCAAATGGTTTGGGGACACACCACCTCCAGCTGCAGAAACCCAGGCAACTCCAGGTAGCACTGGCACCATCTACAGAAGTTGCTGCTGGCAAAGCAGTCCGGCATGAAATGCTTTATTCTGAGATGTTACTTTGCGAATTGGAAGACCTTCAGCTCCCATCAAAGTTCTGCCAAGAGAAACTGAAAGACTTTTGGCAACACACTGAATTTAGTTCTTCATTTATTATTTACAGAGGCACAACACTGGACAGTAATGAGGGAGACATGCTAGACAATAAAGGTGTCACATGAGGATTTTCCATATACATAACTTTAAGATACAGATCGCAATACAGTGTAAACAAGTGCTGTCAGTGGTACTCCTGAGCACGGTCCTCCTTCCCAGTACCCTTCCAGGTTCTCCCCAGCACAGCGGTGTGCAGAGCCAGCACACCCGAGCCAGCTTTGCAGCAGGGGATCAGCACTGGCAGCACAGCACAGTGCACCAAGGGCACAGAGGGAAGAGCTGATGGTGGCTCAGTGAGTGGGAGCACTGCCACGCTCTACGCCCCGTGGGTGCCCAGTGGGCACAAGACCGGGAAAAAAAGATAGATTTGTCTTAAGATGCAGATGTTACAAGGTATGCAGTTCCACCCACAGCTATGTAACCTTTTAACCGGTATACAGATTTATTGCCCATATCTCTACATTCTTCTACAACCACATTAATGTGGACTAGGAAACTAGTTATCCCCTGCCTGCTGGTGAAATGAAAGCATGGCTTAGTGCAGCCTTCAGAGGGAACGAGAACCATGGGGCTTTTAGCAGGTACTCAAGGCAAACACGTGTGATGGGTTTGATGCAACTGAACTCAGGTTTTATAAACAGCTCAGAATGTGTAGGTAAAAAAAATAAAAAGTAAAAAACATGTTTCACAAATCATCTGTTGTCAGCATTTCACCTTCAGAGAGTTTGATTCTTTAGAAGAGCAAAAAGGTTACTGTTATCTGATTTCACAGAGAAAACCAAAACCAGGCATAGAAAGAGCCCTTTCCATCATTTTGGCAAGCCCTCCATCTGTTCTGGATTACCTCCTTACTCCTCATTTCATTGTTTGCCCACTCACACAGTGCATCCAATGGAGACAGTGCTCCCTGAGCCCTGCACGGCCGGATACCATATCCCTGCTACAACTGAAGGCCATGGAAAGTCCTAACTAAATCACCTGCTCATCACTGTTAAAAGGCCAACGAATTCATTTCCAGAGCTAGAACAAAATAGTTAAAGCCTTCAGCTGTCCTAAGATGGTGACTTCAGAACACTAGCTAGAACTTCATACAGCAAACAGAAGTTGTCGCTCTGAAACCTTAAAATGTTTCTCTTAGATTCCAGCTTTAAAAATAGACCAGTATTATTTCTGACTGATTTTTCTTTAAATAAATGCAAATGATCCATCCAGTGCAGAAAAAGTTGAGGGCTAGAACACCCTGTTCTCTGACTTCTATGCAACTAACATGCTGACACGTTATCTCTTGTTTATCAGCCACTCAGAACTGCTTTGTGTTTGTTTCTCAGAACTCCTGCATCATGTATCTGCACCTGCAGTACTGGGACTCAGCCCTGGCATCGGAAAGCAGTAAGTGAGCACCCAAAGAGCTGCAAACACAGCCTCCTGGATCAGCAGGAGGCGAGAATATCTCGCCTGCAGTAAGCAAGCACCCACGTCTTCTTTCTGACAATAACAGCCTTGAACAGAGGAGCATCCCATCAGGTTTTGCACTTTCAGATTGTCTCTGGCTTTGCAATGTTTGCTGCTGCTATTAACAACTGACACAAGAGTCTGCACAAAACACTGTCATTGCTGACTGAGAACACTGTCAATACCATTTCTACTTCTGTTCTATTTCTTTCAACAAACCTTCCAGAGAATCTCATCTGCCACAACTGCAGAGCACCAAACCTTTGTGTCAGGGCTCCATTTCAAAGGGCTTTCGGTGACTCCAGTGAAGCATTTCAGCTCAGCTTTGAAAAGGAAAAAACTTGTTTCCTAAGCCTCCTAAGTAATGAAAATGTTAATATTCCACCCCTATTTGCCTTTCCTGTAGCACATCTCCTAGATACAGCTGTAACAAGGGGACACAGCCACTATAAGCACTCAGAAGTTACATTTGTTTCTGCTCATGGGCAATTTGGCCAAAACCAGGGATGGGTTCTCAAGAGGATCGTTACAAAGGGGAAGCAAGAAATCTGAGTGAAGCCACAGTCCCTTCCAGCCCCAACAGAGCACTTCACACACCCTAAGGCCAGGCGGCATCTGCAACCCACTGGCACAATAAGGAAAACACTGCTGGGATGCACTGCCCGTGTTGGAAATGCAGAAGATAGCTTTCTGCAGGTGGTTGCTGCTGGAACACACACCTGCACCACAGCCGCTCTGATGCCACCGACATTTAAGGGAGAGCTCACCAAAACAGCTGGAGCGGCTGGATCAGTGAGAATGGCCTTTAAGCTGCTGGCCTCAGTGATGGGCACTGAGCACCGACACGCCACTGGGGCCGTTTCCTTTAGGCTTTCCATCTCTGCTTACCCACAGTAGGCAGCACCAGAGAGAAGCCATCGTTTTCTAGACCCACTGGGTGAGCGGGCGCTAAAAAAAAACCCCCAAACATTCGGTGCCCCCACTACGCCCACCTCACCTTCAGCGTGCGGCAACAGCCCATTTGAGATCTTATCACCATCCAATTCCACGGCGTCGTGCGGACCTCTGTACGCAGCAGCAAGCCGTGAGCATCGCGATACAAAGCAGAAAACATCGAGCATCGGTGGCTGTCGCTACCTGTCGCAGCTCGGCGCTGCTCACCCCCAGCGGCGGCGGCAAAACGGGGCCGTCCACGCCGGGCTGCGGTACCCGCGCTCCCCGCGGGGCGGGCGGAAGGCGGATCCCCCCCAGGCGCGGAGTTCCGGACCGGAGCGGCGCACGGTGCGCTCCGCATCCCGCCTCCCCCCCGGCGCTCAGCGTTATGCGTTATCCTTCCCCTCCCCCCCACCCCCCACAGCGATCGTTTGGATGCGCATTTTTCCGTTAGCCTTTCTNCACGTGACGTCACGGCGCCCGGAAGAAAAGCGCCGGCGCCCGCCGCCTCCGCGCCGCTCGCAGCGCACTACAACTCCCGGCGGTCCCCGCGGCGCCGCGCTCCTATTGGCTGCGAGGGGCGCCCGGCGCGCCCTGCGGCCGCGCGGGGAGTGACGGGAGGGCGCCGCGCCGCCTGACCGCCGTGAGGAGACAAAATGGCGCGGGGACGGGGCGCGGCGCCGTGCTCTGCCGCCTCCGTGCGCACGGCGGGCTTGCTTCCTGAGCACGGTTTTCTCTTCAGCTCGGAGTTGGCTCCGCTTAGTTTTCTCCTTCCTCGGGGGCGCGGAGGTGAAGGCCTCGGGCCCCGGCCGCGAGCTGCGGCTCTCAGCAGCGCCTGCAGCTCCCGGAGCCCCCCCTTGAGCCCCAGGCCGCCGCTGAGGCCTGCAAGGTCGCGCAGGCCGCAAGCTGGAGATGCGGGAGGCACCGAGTGCAGCGGTACGCGCTGGAAATTGGAAGCCAGAACGTGGTCTGCGGCGATCTGGTGGAGCAACGCAGCTCTGTGCTTGTGATGGAAGTGCACTCAGTAGCTCTCCTCCTCAGCTCGTTTTTTTTTTTGCCTGTTAAAATCTGAGCCAAATGTTTAAAAATGGAGTAGAGCAGATGGAAGTGACACGGCGTCCTTTGTAATTGACAAGGCATCTGCTCTGTGGGGCATTTACATCAGCAGAAGTACATTTTATTCTTAACAATTCTTCCACTGAGGACTACACCCTTCTCATACAATTTCAGACCAAACAGGGCCCTGCAGGTCTCCCTGCTCACCAGACCCCATCACCCTGCTGCTGCTCAGTGTGGAAAGTGGGACTGATGTACCCCAGAAACTGCTGCATTTACACAGCTGCAGCCAAAACTTGCTCAACACAGCCATGGCCGTGTGCTGACCCCAGCTCTCACCCCAACATGCTCAATGCCCACAGGATTCATGTGCCAGGGCCCCTCCTGCCACACCTGGAGGCAGATTATTTCCACCTTCACAGCCTACAGCTAAGGACTCACAGATGGAGTTGCACCCTGGTTGCTGCACAGATCTTGATCTGCTCACTCCATGAACCAAAGAAGCCAGCAGATATTTCAAAGAAAAATTCAGTAAGTGTAATTCAGAATACATGCAGGGCAAAGCCTTGCTGGCCAGGACAATGCCATGTCACAGAGCTACCTATGAAGCACCCCTGAACACCTGGGCACCACTATTGTTTTCTGAGAGTGCAGAGCATTGCTGAGCATGTAAGAAAAGAAACAGGCAAACATTCCTCCAGTGCTTTGAAGGCAGGTAAATCCATGTCCTGGCAGCCTGAACATCACTGAGGTTAATGCATGCCAGTGACAGGCGCTACATGAGCACTTTCAGGACTCGAGCACTGCAGCAAAAGCTGTTGGAGGGAGCCTGGGCTGTAACTTGCTTAATCACTGTCAGAAAAAAATATCAAGAAAGAAGTGTTGGCAGGCAGTAATTAAGGTAAGCATTATAAAAATCAGATTTTGGAGTTTTGTGCTGAATACCTGGAAAGTTGAGGCTATGTGACATAAAGCCTTTGATTTGTAACTTAAAATTGTTTTGGAGGCACCTGCCAAACTTCTCAAGACATTCCTCCACCCCAAGGCCTAACAAGGCTGATGAAGAACCATGGCTTTGATAAACTTAGTCTGAGATACAAAAAATACTCTGCCGAGACACTCAGCTCTGGTAGAGTGAAGCACTTCATTCTGGTGAATCACTACAATCTGAGGAACGCATCTTTGGGTGTGTGCTTTAAATCCTGGTTAACTCAGCTGCCAGGTAGGGTTGGTGGGCTGCTCCGTGGCCAGTAACGTGCTGCAGCGCAGGAAGGTAAGGGCAGATACAGTTCAAATTCCCCTGCTGAAAGAATAATTACTTCACTTACAGTTGGCAGGAGCAGGATATGAGCAAATGTTCTCCTTCAGGCAGGGACAAGCACACTCCAAGTATGAAAATGTTTCTTCTTCAAATAAATATTCCGTATCCGAGATGGATGACACAAGGTTTGATGATTTATTAGTAATTTTGATAAAGAACTGAATGTGTAACAATTTCCACACCTGCCTTATGGCAGATGCAGTAACCCCAGACAGTACAGAGCCCTGAGCTCGGGCTGCAGGAAGGGCCTGTACAGCAGAACAGCACAGGGCCTGAGCAGCAACGCCTGCACAGCTGTGGGCTGCATGGCACGAGGACACCATGTGGTTGGACACATGGCTTTTGTCACAATCAGCAGCACTGCTGAATGGACTTCCAGACACCCACCTGCTCGGGGTACGGGCTCAGCACCAAGCTTGCTCCTCCCATGGCCTTGTTTGTTGAATACAGATGTGAAGATAATGGATGAGGGAAGGAAATGGAGATCAGGTGTGGGAAGTGAGGCCATGCCCAGCTGCGGTGCCCGGATTCTATGACTCACAACCAGGTGGGGTGTGCTGGGGTTGCACTGCTGCTGCACATACAGCTCCTGTGGCCACTGCAACTGCATGGTGCACATGAGAGGCAGTGAGAATCACCCCAAAGCTGGAGCAGAGCTAACCTCATGCAGATTTGTGGTCAGCCCTCATCAAACCGGCAGGAATGAGCTGTGACCCTGCTGTCCCAGCACTGCTGCTCCATACCCTGAAGGATTCAGGGATGCCCCAAGATCCACTACAGTCAAAACCATGCACCCTCATCATGATTTTCTGACTTGGATGCCTAGAATGTACTTGTTTTTATGCCTCTGTAGACATGCTGTCACATTTTTCCAGACATGTCTCGATCTGCTCCACAGGACACGGTCCTAGCTCCCAGCAGGAACCTGGAAATGCAGAGGTGGGCCTAGAGGAGTGCCACCCCTGCATGCCATGGTTCTACCAAGGTCTCTGCCATCACTGTGGGCTGAGGACTGCTGCCCAGGCTCTGTCACACCTGGGAGGCAGGGAGCACATGGGAGGGAAGTGTTTAAAATTCATTAAGCTGCAAACAAAATCCACTCCAGTATAACAAAATAAGGTTAAGTGGAGACACCACTGTGGTGAAAGAGGGAGGAAAAGAGCAACACGAAAGAAACGGGGCGTGATGGTGTGTGATGAAACAGCAGTGACGACAAAGCCCAGGTGCAGGATTGAGGCATCCTCATGTCCCGCCCTCCCTAAGCATGTTCCTGGCTTCTGAGCACACCCAGGCACAGATGGACTCCAGTGCTTCATCTCACCCAGGAAGTCCCCACACTTTATCTCTGTGCAGAGTGCTGAAGTGGTGCCCTCCTCCTCAGTGAGTCAGTGTCAGCTCGCTCAGGCCTATGGCATGCTTGGGGCACAAAAGGAGGTTTCCCCTTGTGAGAAGCAGCCACACACGGGTGTGTGCTCAGCCCCACACTCCTGAGGACACCTCAGCAACCTCAAAAGCCTTAAACAAACAAGAAAATCCCTTCTATAAACAGAGAAAATCTCTAAGCAAACTTTTCCTTTCTTGCTTTCTGTCATCCAGGTCAGACAGTTCACAAAGAAAAGGCAGAACAGCAGCAGTAGTAATGCCATCCACAAGGGCTGCAGCACCTGAGGGACAATGAGTTCAGTGGGAAGAAAGCGAGAGCATCGCTCCCTGCCTGGGGATGGCCCCAGAGTGCTGTGGCATGGGGCCACGTGGTTGTGTCACAGCATGATGAGCCCCAGGAGCACAGCTTGCAGGACCCGCAGGGCCAGGCTGCCTATGGCTACTCAAAGCTACCTGGTTTTCCTCAAGGACAGCACCCAGAGGACGGCTCTCCCTGCCTTGTCCCTCTGCCACTTTCCCTTCTCAATTTTCCATTCTCCTTGACAGAAAAAGGATTTTTCACACACTTTCAGCTCTTAGGTAAATTGCCTGCCTCTATGCGCTCCTGTCCACAAAGAGTACATTCTTCTACCTGGGGTAAATCCAGTCCTTAGTACCCAGGAACACCCTAATTGGGGAATGATTTTCCCCATGCCAGCGTGACAGCACAGCATGATGGAAACCACCAGCCCTGTTCAGGGGGTCAATGCTTTGTGGGATGTGCCATCCCCCTCCTGCAGTGCCATGGTTTCACCCAGCAGCATCCCCAGCTCGCAGCCCGGCTTTCACCTCCCTCCATGATCTGAACCTGGCCAGTCCCAAAAGCAGGATCAGATCTGGCCACCAGTTTTGGGTGGCCCTGCACAACCAACCAGGGCCCCTGTGGGCATCCTCACCACCAGAAGCCCCAGTGCTCAGCCCTGCCCTACCTACAGAGCTGCCAGAGACTGGGCAGCATCTGTCAGCACCTGGAGGCTATGGGATGTGCAGGATGAGAGCAGTCCTAAGCACGCAGCAAGGGCTGCAAAACAAGGAAACTCGGCTGCAGGGATCCCATTGCTGGAGAACACTGGAATTTTGTGCCAGTGCAGAAACTTCGTGGCCCAGCAGGTGAAGCAGCTTTGTAGAGAAACCAGCCCTAGCATTAAAAGAGAAAAATGATGGGTTAGAAAAAAAGGTCTTCCCTTGCAGCTGTAGAGGAGATGGGGTTGAAAAGAATAATCCAACACTTGCCAAATAGTTCAGCAGCCCAGACTTACACACGGCATCCTCCAGGAGCTCCGCTCTCCAGGTCCTGGATTTCGGAGCTGCCACATCCATGGGGTGACCACAGCTACTCCAGGAATGGAGGGAAATCACCCTCTATTTGGAAGGTAGGCAAAGAGGCACAGGAAGAAGGGAGAGGCCACGTCACCACCCATGCAGCCCTGCAGCAAACAGAGGGGCTCATCCCTGTTGACCCCGCAGCTGCAGCTTAAGGTCACTCCGGTGTCCCGCTATCAGCATTTGCCCTTTGATTTATTTATGCAGCGACAAAGATTCAGAAGTGTTGGAAGTGCAGTTTTTTGCCACCGACTAAAAATAGCCGAGTGAAATTCCAGAGCTGCCTTCCAGCACCGCCGGCTGCGCTCAGCCTGCCAGGACAATGGCAGCTGTAGGCTGCTAGTGACAACACGTGGGCCAGGCTCCAGCGCCCTGAATAACGAGGTGTAAAGGGCAAAATTTGGCTGTCGTTGCAGCTACGAAAAAAGCGGTGTTTAAAAAGATCATCACCCAAATACCTGAACACATGCTGCCAACACTGGTCAGGGGGATGCAGTAAGGGTGGGACAGGCTTACTCTGCATAAAACAAAAATTCAGCCAGCAAATCCAGAGCAGAGCCCTTCCAGAGGGACGCTGTTAGCAGCCCACAGTACAGCAGGGATGCTGGAAGTCATGCTGAATGGCTTTTAAGCACAAACATGCACACCCACCCTATGAGTTGCTGTGGGGGCACACCGTCACCTCTGAGCTCTGCGGGACGATGTCCTGCACACACAACAGGCAGAGTAGGTGCCTGTCACTAACCCGAGCCCACAGCACTATTCAGGGTCAAAAAGAAGACTAAGTCAGTGCTTTCAAATGAGCCAGTGCTAACGCTGACCCTTGCAACTCAGACAGAAGCGAGCCTGCAACAGAAGCATTTTCTGAAGGGCTACAGGGATCAGTACCATTATGTCAGCAGTTACAAGCAGTAGTTTCATCACTTTCCTCCCCAGCAGCCTCATCCTTCTGCTGACATGCCCCTGGGTGATGTCAGGGACCCGAGCACTGCTGCTGCCTGCCAGCTGAAAGATGCCAGAGGCACATAGTGAGGGGACCTGGCCCCACTCACGTGGCTGCTCTGCCAACCAGTCCCAGTTGTGTTTTCTCTCTGAAACATGAAGGGGAAGAGATGTGAGAAGCAGACAAGTAGATTAGTAGAGGAGGTAACAGCAGCTTCCAAGCACGTCTGGAGCGGAGCTCCTGTGGCACCAAACTAGACAGCTTTCAGAATCTGCTGTTCCTCTTTTCTCCTTGGAATACAAAGTTGAACATTGGAAACCAGGTTTGCTGGTAGTGTCATTAAAAGGTTAATTGAGGAATGCTGGCTTTTCCTGAAAACAACATACATCCACAGCCCAGTTCCAGCTAGTGAGGCTGGGTGCATGTTTCCTGCTTCTCCTATGACATGCCCCGACCGATGGGATGCCTCATTTCATGCTGATCTCAGCTTGACACTTTGATTTGCACCACAAGCTGAACAGTCAGCTTTTTGTACCAGGGTTGCAGACAGCATGGGATGCACACAGCAAAGCATTTTGTGCACCATTTTCATCTTATCAGCAGAAATGCCACAGGTCCACAGCCTCCAGCACTCAAGGACCTGAGAACCACCAGCCTGTAGAGCACAGACCAAGACAGGGAGCTCAGAAGCTGCACTCTGTACTAAACTGCCCCAGAGAAGCAGCAAATCCTATTGCAGAATCAGCCTACGTGGGAAGGAAGAGCAGCCCAGCAGCTGCAGCACACATCCTGCTGTCCTGGCCCTGCAGCACAAGGGTGGGTGCTCAGCTTCAGACAATCACTGCCATGGGAGACCAGCAGAAGGGTGAGTTAAAGCATCTGTTTGAAGTCCTCCTATTGATGGCATCTGTTACATATTGCCCTGTGGCAAAGCCATCAATACATCTATTTTGGATACAGGAAAAACCACAGCAGGTAGGCCAGAGTACAGCAAGTACAGCTCTGATCTGGGTTAGTCCTGCACAGAAGGGTCAGGTAACAGGGGCCTCTCAACACTCAAGTGATCCATAACAGGAGCGCTAAGTGCCAGTTCCTGCACCTGCAAAGTATTTTTTCCTGCTCCCTGGTTCAAAATGAGCACCTTGGGTAATACAGCACAACATAGTATGAACTTTTTATTGGTGTGGTGGGTTTTTTTTTTTATCCCCCTCTGAAGTCAGATTTCTGCCACAGCTCAAGAGAGCAGCTCAGCGTGACAAGGAAACAAGATGTTCTCAAGCTTGGCTATGAAACAGCCACTTTAAAGCTCAAGTACAGATCTGAAGCCTTGCTGGCACAGAACAGAGCAAAGCAGGTGTTTCCTGGACTAAAGAAAATAAATCAGGAGTCCATACTATATTCTTAAATATGGTTTAATACTCTTCTCCATTTCTGTACATCACAACACCAAGATATCACTGCTTGGGATCTCTCTGCAGAGGCTATATAGTATGCGAAGGCTAGGATTTTTCACCCCCGTTTAACGTGTTTGTATGTGTAAGTGTAATACATATCAGTATATATTGATATACACATCAATATATAATGCAATATATATCACTGAAGAGAACACATTGATTAAAGAAATACAAAAATTTGGCATCATTTCCAAACTTAAATAGTAAAAATAAAAACTACAAAAAGGAGCTGCATACCCTAATGTATCATGTGAAACAAGCAGTATATTCAAAAATGTAAATTTACATCCAATTTTTCTGGTCTTGTCACGTCACATTAGACCCATTTACAATGGCAAAACCCTGAACACACCGCTGTGAAGGCCGCGGGTGTGCTCAAAGCTGGGCTCGTGCACACCTATGGCAGGCACAGTCACACCTTCTGATAGAGATTCCAGCTTTGATGCGAGAACAACAGCAAAGCCATCTGCCAGGTTATAAACCAGGGTTACAAGTCATATTGCTCACAATGACAGTAATTTTGGACCTCAAAGAACAGTGTGGCAGAAGTTTAAGACAAGCTCCTCCTCCATTCAAGTGAAACAGGATTACTGGAAAAAAAAAAATAGGCAGGTATGCAACTAGCAACAGAAGCTGCTTTTGATTGATGCACTCAGAGTGATCCCAGTGAAGAACAGAACTCCCAGGCACGAAGATGTCAGAGTGCCCATCAGAGAACCCAATAACTCCCAAAAGCAGCAGGACGTGCACCACCTTGCACCTGTGCTAACTTCATCCTCCGCCTGCAGGACCACCTGAAAAACCCTCAGCCATTCCTAACAGGCCCAAACGCATCCTATATAGCAGGCATAACAAAAAAAGCTTTTGAGTCTTGATGCAACCAGAAGTTTTAACCCGTTAAGGGCACATTAGAGCTCAGCATCAGATTTACAGGACACTTGAGAGACACTACAACAGATTTCCTTAGTGCTGGAGACGGACACCTGGGTGGGCTGTGCCGAAGCTCCTGTTAGCATCAAGTGGCCCAAATCACCAGCACTAAGGTTTCAGCCAACGACTCAGATCACTGATCTGGAAATCACCCGCTTCTATTAAAGAACTGTGGGTTCAATCAAATTCACATAATCAAGGAAACCTTACGCAGTCCTAAAGCAAAACCAAAACAAAACAAAATTACTGAGGAACAAAACAAAGTGTACCTTCACTTAAATCATGTTTATTTTTGTCAACACTGAAAAAAAAAAATCCTGAAGGCTGCACTGCTCAAATCCAATTAAGCCCAAGACCTCAGCAGCATTTTCATTGCAATAAGTGAAGTGCATTTCCTAGTTTGTAAGAGCAGTGCTTCTGCAAATAGGTAAAAGCACGTTTGGCTGGTAAGCCTCCCCAAACCATCTGAATTTGCAAGCCACACCTTATAAAGCTAGCACTCTAAGGTAAGTGCTTTCTCATTCTTTTGAAGAGAATAAATGGCTCCAATTTCATTACATTTCTTCTTCTGCAGTCTAAGCTGAGAATGCCATGTAAATGGGTCACATTGCTGCAAAATGCAGCAATTGATTTCTCCAATCAAAGTGAAAAGAAACAAACCAGTAGGATCTTACTTCTATTAATTTTTGAAGGAAGAGGTTTACAGCAGTTAATGCATCATGAAGGTTAAAAAAATCATTTTCATAAAATACAAGAGCAACCAATTTCACCATTGAGTAAAAGTAAAAATTGGGATTCTTTTTAAATTAGTCCAAAGTGGCATACAGGAACTTAGTAGTTTGCTGCTGTACTGACACTATGACAAATCAAAGTGTAGGGTTTTGCTTTTTTAAACCCAATGCTTGTGGATCAAGTTCTGGAAATGTTCCAATTCTAAGGCAGGGATCTGTTGTGTTTTCCACCATGAGTTTTGCTCCTTGGGTTGGATGCTGGAGGGGCGAGGCACGTTTTGCCGGACCCAGGTCGACTACCTAGTAGTCATCAAGGTCAAAAAATTCATCGTCTCCTCCTTGGTATTCCATTCCCTGGAAGTCCACTCGGTACCGCAAGATACCTGGTAAAAACAACACACTTCAGCTCCTTCCAAATTCAAAGAGCTCAAATGGCATTGACAAGTTTATTCCCTGTCTGTACATCACAAGTTTCTCACTGGAATTTGCAGAAACTAACTTTGCATTTGTACTGCAGAACAGGTTCAAGCTGATGGCTGACAGCAGATGCACAGCTACAGTGAACATCACATCCCCATGTCACAGCTCAACATAATACACCAGCAAAAGAAAGAAATACCTACCTGCCCAGCACAGACCAGTTTTCTTTATGGCTTTGCTGGTCCACTCCTAGGAGCACTGCATCTCCAAGAAGCACCAGAGATATGTCATTTCACCCTAACATGGCTGCTTTCACTGAGGCCTAGCAGTTAAATTCAGAGAGCATCTGATGCTGAAGCAACTTTTACAACATAAGCTGAACTCACCAGCTAACTTCCTGGACTCTTCTTACCCCACATGCCAAGCCAGGTTCCTGGGATGCTTTTGTCCCCAGCAACATTTAGCTAGGTAAAGTTTATTTGAACTGAAGCCTGGTAGCAAACAGTATGCCACCTGGCTCTGACAAGATGAAAAAGGCTCCTACAATTATAAACCCTCAAAAGGTTAGAAACCTACTGTTACATACGCAGCCAAACTCATCGAGCTTATTTCCTCTGAGTGCTGCTCTTCAGCTGCTAGAAATCCCTCTTTGCAATGCAGTGAAGGGTAACATATAGATAAGTTTTGAGAGACAAGTAATATATCGAACTGCTTCAAATACGAGTTTTTGTGTTTTTCATACACTGTTTCTACATAGTAGGGCACAGTGTTCCACAAAGCACCCGTACATACAGACAGAAGCAGTTCACAGCCCTTTGCAAACTCAGCAGCTGGAAAGGACAATCCACCCCCTGTGCACTCTGAAGGGCAAAACAATCTGAGGAACAGCCTAAAAGCAACAGCTGCCTAACATGCATCATCATCTCGCTGCATGCGAAGCACATCCTGGAGATCCCTGCTGAACATAAGTTTCTTAAACTGGTGTAATGACTAGTAAGAGTAGGACTCATCTGCTTAGTTCTCCATTTGTGTTGGCAACCGATAATCAGATCACCCACTACAAAAGAAACAAAACAGCAACATTTTCCTTCTGCAGTTTACCTCCAATTCCTCCAAATCCTTTGACAAATTGGGATCCTTCCTGTGATTTGTCTGTAACAATTTCCAATGTTGCTCCAAATTTCTTGTAGTTGTTTGCAAACCACTCCAGAAGGGGCATACTTTCTATCAGTTCATGTTCTTGGCCAGTCTATGAAGACATGTGGGGAGGAAAAAAAAAAAAGAATGTTACAGTCATTGCATGTTAACTGTCAATAACACTCCTACTGTGAATTGTCTTTGGCTTGAATATCAGTGTCCTGTCTGTCTTCAGACTGACACACTAGCTTCGTGCTCCACAGGTCAGAGCAGCATGACATTTGCCAGGGTCTGAGTGGTAGACATCGCTGGCACAAGCACAGGGCTCCTGGTGCTAAGAGATGAAATATTGACAGCTCTTGTTTTGGGCTTCCATACCACAGAAGTCAGTGAGGAAGTGTTTATTCTTCCACTCAACTGTCACCTCACACTACTCTTAGTTTTCACTGTTTCTTTAGATTTACTTTGTACCCAGAAAACAGTTCATTGGCACTCACTGAACCAGGCACTGTTTACTCTGGGAAATACTGGCCTATGCAAATACAGAGGCAAAAAGCTGAGTGTTGTAAAGTAGAAGGTCAAGCGATTATTGGCATAGAAACACTGCATCACTTCAGATAGTAATGTAAACCTTCTGTGCACAGAAGGAATTGGCAATTACCCCCAAAAGGAGAAAAAGTGGCTGGGAACAGCTGCACTGGCAGTCCTAATGCAAGATAAAGATGACCACCATTTCTATGAGGGACAGACTTTTGCCCAGCTTAGACTACATCAAACAGTACAGACCCACCTTCTTGAGGTATTTCAGCCTGTAAAGACATGAAACACGTAGGCAGTCAATGACAGATACATATTTCAAATGTATCTAGCAGCAAATTTGAATTCAAGTGCAAGGGAGTGTAGCAGTTTCTAATCTTTCTTTTGTTGCTTTTTTATATTGACTGAAGCAGCGAGCAATGTCAATGACCTTAGACCAGATGATGCAGAGCAGCTACTAAACTCCTCTGGTGAATGGGTTAATGGTGGACAAAGACACTACCTTGCCTGTCGCCTAACCAAATTTATACAGCCTCAGAACTAGCAGCATGAAAGACTGGGTGGAGAAAAGCAAGGCAGAATCCAGGGGTTACACACACTACCCTCCCCACGTCTCCTCTGAGCACAAGGAAGGTTGTCATGCTCATGTACTTGTGACACTAAGTCAGACATTCAAAATTTCCTTCACCAGTACATTGAGAATAGAACTACTACCTGCAAAACTAAAATACCTCTTTGTCTGTGAAGTGGGACTTATCCTTCTCCTGCTCTGGTGTCAAATACAGGATCTTCTCCTCTGAGAAGAAAGAAAAAAAATATTAGTTTGGATGAGACTATCAGAAGCAGGTTAAAACCAGCAGGAGACTGGAGACAGAGCCATCACAACACAGAGGGCTGACACTGCCTTGGTTCCCAGCAGATGCTCTGTGGGAAGCTCAACAAGGCACATCAGAAGTGTGTAGTGTGAAAAAACTACTACAAGGCAAAAAAAAACCCCCCCAGCAACCACAAAAAAAAAAAAAAAAGAGCACACCACAAATAAAGGCAAGGATAATGCCACAGGCATATGGTTCGTGTACAATCGCTAAGATTTTTTCCTAATGGCCACAGAGCTCGTCAGTCTCCCTTCTCTAATGCACCAGAGTAAGTGCATTTATACTTACACTAGTGAAAGACAGACAATGGCACTCTTCTGACAAACTGTCACCCTAGCACTGCTGTTCTTTACTCCGTAACCGAAGTCTAACCAAGTAAGACGGCTTAGGTGTTAAACTCCTCATGAACCTTCCAGTCCCACGGAAGCACCACCTACCCTCTGTGCCTTGGCAGTGCAGAACATATCTCATGATATCCAGATTTTCATAGACTATCAGTATTTCTACGGCCCCCATCTCCAAAGCTTTTAGTGTATCTTCAACACCAAAGCAGTACTTCCCCGTGTCCTGACTGATTTCATCGAAGTATCGTCCTGTAGCCAAGACACACAGAAACAGATTGTCATGAACAAAGATCACACCACATGGATTATTAAACAAGCCTGATCTGAATGCAAGAAGAAACCAAGGACTGCAGCATTGCTGTACGAAAGCAAGGCACATAACTTATCAGAGCACATAACTTAGAAGATTCACTGTCAGTAAATCAGCTCTATCAAACCCTGCCCTGTCAGGAACCTCGATCCATCTGAAGGGTTACCTTAGCTAAGGAACAGTCAATTGGTCTCATCCATCAGCAGACACTACTTAACTCTGTTCTCCTCAGTGTAAGGTAGCTATTGTTACTACTGCCCTCTTATACTTTCAAATCAGCAGCATTTGTCTGCTGACAGTCAGACAAAGAACCATTTCTACTGCTGTCTTAAATCTTAATTCTTATGCTGAAGATGCCAACAATCTGAGGAAATGTTTTCTTCACTCCCATCCCAACCGAAATGCCTGAAACTAAGGCAACTGCTGATGAAATGATAGACAGAAGCACAGAGGAGCCCTGGTGGGGAAAAAAGCAAACATTTCTTGAAGTGCCATTAAATCCTGCAACATTTAGGAAGGCATCTGGAGTACAAAGCATCACTGCAAGCTGTGCTTTTCTCAGTTCAGAAGTGCACGCACTCAACCAGGCCTAAAACAAGAGCAGAGTATTCAGTGAAGTATATCTGGCTCAGCAAAACACTAAATATGTAGTCAGATACCTATTAGTTTCTTCTCTTGAATGAATTTCACATTGGAGAGGACCTCAGTTGACAATTCAATTGCTTGATTGAATCCATTTTCTCCTCCATAGGAAATGTCAACTAGTTTGAGCACTTTGGATTGCAATCGCTAAGCAAGAAAAAAAAAGAGACAAAGTATTACACAGCTTCACTACTTTGTAACACCTCAAGAACAAATAACTGGCAAGAGTCACATCATTAATTTATTTTGTTCACTTGTAAGCAGAGGCTGTTCTGAGTCAGAGGGACCTCTGCAAGCTTTCAGAGTGAAAAGAGTGAAATCATTTAAGACATCGAGGTTACTTGCTTCTGGAGATGCATCTCATGCCAGAGCTACCATTAATACCACCATGTTACTACCAACAGCTTAGACATTTGAGCTTTACTCAGAAGAGGCCACTCACCTGATCAAACATGTCAGATTGACTTAATTCAGTTTTGAAGTCGGCCGATCCAGCTAGAACGAGCCCAGCCACGTTCACCTTGTCTCCAGAAATGAACAGCTGCACAGCCGTCTCTGCCACCTTCCTTACATAGTTGTGTCGTTTCTCCATTCTCAAACGAGCAAAACGCAAGGCAGACTGACCTCCTCTACCTTTACAAGAGAACAGATGTGAGGTAGCAATTTGGAAGACTTTTCATTTCAGGAAGGTTGTTAGCACATGGCCCCCACTGGGCCCTGAATAAGTGAAGCCAAGGGCAGATGCAGCCTTCAGAGTGAGTCTGCCACAAGCTGAGCTAGGGGCATTCAGCTGGAACAGCAAGCAAATAGTTATTTATTCACAGAAGGATATTTCTCCATGCATCTCGCAGCAGGTTTGTTTATTTATTTATTATGTACAGACTGCAACTCTATAGCAGTTTTGCACAACTGCACACTGTATCCTGTACCTTCAGTAAAAGCTATCTCCACCGCCTCACCATTCTTGCTGACACACTATTACCCAGTATTCTCTACTGCAGAAACATGTCCTGCTCTACAGCTACACAGAAGGACAATAAACTGAGAGTAGCTAACAGATAATTCACTAAATTCATTAATGGTTTAGTGCAATACAGCATGACGTACTGGAACTAGAATTGTGCTTGCTCCACTATGCCTCTGCTTCTTGCAAGGAACAGGTCTGTGTTTCTCACTGTTCCTTGTATGCAATACCCTGAGATGCAAATGACATTACTACCCAGCAATCTTTAGTTAAAAATGATCCCCAAATCAAGTAAATGCCCAGACACACCAAGAAATAACAAGTACCCCTTTAAGGAGATCAACTGCACATTACTGTGATTCATTAATTTTGACAGAAGGCTCAGACTAGAGGCTTTGCTGTCAGATTTCAAGGGAGCAAAGAATTGAGTTCAGCTGCACACATCCAGGCTAAGTTCCCTGCATCTACCTTCACATCCCCCTCCCAACACATCGCTACTCAGCTGTGAGCAGTTCAGAGATAAACCAGTGCATTACCATGCTTCTTTGGAAGATCCACAGTGAATTTGTGCAGGACTTCTCTTGTGTTTCCTTGAAGAGTTCCAAAGAGAGCACCGCTACCATCTATTACAATAAAGCCAAACTTGCTGTCATCAGAAAGCAGCGCTGTAAGAGCCTGGAACAGAGAAGTGTTGTCACCACGAAGCACTGGCTTGTTGCAGATCCTGGTTCAAGATGACCACCAGGCACCACACATCTCAATAAACCTCAGTTCAGCACACAGTCCATAAGACTCTTATAAATAAAGCAGACTTCCAATTACACTTCAAACGAAGGAGGATATGAAAAGAAACTAATGTTTGAACTGGATAACTAGTTTCACAGTGTTACCAGCTCATCAGAAGGTGCCACATTCAGGTGTAATAGTAAAGCCTTAAAAAGAGGCACTGGAAAACCGTTAGGTTAAAGGGATTGCGCCTCCACAAGGCTGCATCACCTCTCCAGTTGGCAAAAGTGGAACAGTAATTTCTATGGCATCCCAGCCAGGAAAGCCAAACCTGCTTTGTGAGCCGACTGGGCTATTAGTCAGATCAGCTTTATACTACAAAGCACCAAGAAAGCTCAACTTTCAACCATCACAAGTACTGTTCTGCTGCACCTGCTGTCTCACAGGAGTCCCATAGACAGAACAATGAGCTATCTACAGTAGGTATGACAAATTCAGCCTTACAAAGCAGAATTCATTTAACAGCAGCAATAACTGCCTTGTGAGTAACTAGCTACAGAGAAGAGTCATAATTTTATTTTGCTGGAAAAACAGTTACAGAGCAAGTTCTTCTCTTCATGGAAGGGAGCTAAACTCATCCTGTAAGGTCATTCACATTGCCTGACAGTTGCACAGTACAAAGGCTTGCAAGCTCCTACTGTCTGATTTCTTGCTTAGCCCTCATTCTGTTGGTGTGGGACTCCTTCAATGGAATCCATCACCCTCTGTTCCCTGGTGAGGCAGCCCAAACCAGAAGGCACAGCACGCAAGCAGTTCTATACATCCATTAAACGTAATAAGAATCTTCTTTCTGATGTTACATTTAAGCTGGCAGAAATGTATTAGTCAGATGGAGAACTCACTTGTGGAGTTCCAACTTATTTTGTCACCAATTCAATAGTGAAAGAGTGGTGATAGTTTACTTCACCAGATCCCTAACTGCCTGCATGCCTGCCAGCTTGATTATTGGGCTGAATGGCAAGGATAAAAACGAATCATCTCTATCCAAAATCCACACAACCAAGTCTATGCATTTCAGGCATGAAAGAAACAGAGACAGTGAGGTTTAATGGAATCTTCTGGCCAAAGTAAATATTCTGTATTAATTCCTCAGCAGAGGGATGAATGAGATGAGGAAGTGGCATATTACATTGCAATCTATTTAACTGGGCCAGAGCCAAGCAAATCGTGTGACTGCAATGAACGCTCCAGCCAAGATATCAAAATAAGTCATTGTAAATCCTATCCTTCAGAAACACATTAGGGTTCATATCCCTCTTGGGAAGTTGCTTCAGTTTCACACAGGCAGTAACATATCTAGAGAAAATCTTATCAGATACCCTTGCCAGACAGCAAATGACTATGGTTCTGATGTTCTTCATTCCCTCTAACTCTTTAAGTATCCAATGATCAGCAATTCCCCCAATTTCCTCTTCATTAGTTCTGCCAGCAATTCCACACTATCCAACCTATCAAGCACAAGAAAGGAACATGTGCTTTTATTCTGTTCCTTCAGCCTGGGAAGTGTCCTTTTCCCACTTCAGCCTAACACCGAAGATCACATCCTTTCTTCCACTCCCTGACATATCCTCACATCCCTGTGACATCCATCTGTGTGCCCCAGCAGATGTCCTGTCTCGAGTTCCAACCACACATCAGGAACCACTAGGTTAAAAGCACAGCTCAACGACCAAATCTGACAGTCACAGACAGATCAGAATTCCAATGCTAACATCTCACTGCTTGGGACAGCATGCAGTAGGTTTTTACAGGTAAATGTGACTCTGCACTGCAGACAATACCAAGTAAAAATAAGTATGTTCTCAAATAAGACACAGGAGAGCAAAGAGCCACCAGATAAAGATGCAGTTAGTATTCACGTCACCAGTAGTATCAGTTACCAAAAATTCCTCTCAAGTTATTGGCACTCTCCTGCTGAGCAGTGCTACACACCAGCAAGAGTATTAACAGCTGCCTCCTGGGAACAGCCCACTGGGCAGCAGCTACTTTTTTGTATTGAATCAGTGCCCTCAAGCAGGAGCTGCTGCCAAGGCCAAATTAAGCCCTTTCTTGATAGGGCAGAAGCAGCCTATCACCATCCACCCACAGCCAACAACTGCAGGGACAAATATCTCCCCTGGCTTTCTGCCTCTGACTCTCTCCTGAACCCCCCTTTGTTTACCTCTTGCTTTCAGTCGCCTATGGACACAAGCAAGAGCTGTACTCAACTGCTACACCTCGAAGGTCAACGGTGCATCGGTTCACACATTATTTGTGGTGAACGTTATGGACACGAAGTACCATCATCTACTGAAGACCTTGAGTGTGTCACTGCCAGAGCCAAAACAGATGTAGACACAACAAACTGACCTCATACAGTGAAAACTACAACAACCCACATTAATCAAAATATGCCCAAACCATCCATTTGACTAAGATAAGAAGATGCTGGATGAAAAAAAAATCCCACCTCATCCCTGATGCACATGCAGGTTCTTCATCAAGGGTCTCAGGTAACACACCCGTTATCAAGACTGGCAGCACTGAAGCTATCTTGGCATTACTTTAAGGCCTGGCTTGGAATAAGATCTATGGGCCTCTAACACTGCTTCCAATTACAGTAAAGAGCTAATGTCTGTGGGTTACACTAACTCAGCAGCTGCTTGCTGGGCCATAAAATCAGCTACAGCAGGCAGTGGACTCAGCTCTTTTCAGCAGATATCGCACATTTCTGCCTATCAGCCTTCAGCAGCAGGACATCTTAATTAAAGCCAGCTGTTCTACAAACCATGGGCTCACGCACACCAAGGACTGCTTCCATGAATCCAGTACAGTACGAACATCTTGCCTACTGCAAAACCAGTGGACAATAGGAGACTTCTTACCTCCGTGTGGAATTTGTTGTCACACAAATATAACGACGTATTGATTGGTTTGAAAGGTTCAAAGTCGATGTTGACTTTCTTCTCTTTTCCTTCTTCTGTCACAATTGTTCCACAGTAAACAACCAGACCATTTGGAGGTACTGCAAAGCATATAATGCAATTTTAGATCACTGTGAAAGAGTACAAGCTGTAACATCAAAAACTACCCAGCATTGAGACTTCAGTCAGAACTGAATGAGAAGGTCTCAAGTTTTTTTTTTTTTACCTACTATTTCCCCTGCTTTATTCCCTCCCAGATCTCTACAATGGAAAACAAACTGATGTTTTTAGTTTGTTATACTGAACAACTGAGAGCAGTAAACAGAAGGTAATCTTATCTAACACTGACGGAAAGACACAAGGTACATATTCCTGAAGCACTGCTTTAAGTTAGACCTAGGAGCATACAGGCTCATAGAACCCAGAGAAAGAAGGAATGCCCCCATAAAACTCTCATGGTGCTCACACAGCAATTTCCAGACCGATCACATCAGTGAAGGCCATTTGCCATTGTAAAGACAGGACTGACCAACTCTCTTCTAGCACTTGTTTCTGCTCAATGGAAAGTCACTAGTTTAATGCACATGAATTACACAGAACAGCTCTTAAGGCTGACCAGGTTTAGATGAGTCAGCACTGCTAAGGACCAAGTCATGAGCCTGCTTACCAAAAACAAGGATTATCCTTCTACTTATTTCCAAGGGCTACCCCTGAAGTGATCCTCCAACATATCTGGAATACCAAAGTAAAACAGCAGCACAGGCCAACAGATCTGATTAGCAGAATTCTGCTTACGTATACAGGAACTTAAGATGCTTCCCAGCGAGGGAAGTTTGCCAGCAGCCACAGATGCTAGGAGTTACCTTTGTTATACAGTTTGAGTCTTTGCTGTACAGATGTAATGGCTCCCAGTACTGAAAGGCGATTCACTCGGGATTTAATGTTGGAGGCAGTGCCGAACTCATCCGCTAGCATTTTTGCCACTCGTGATATCTGGTCTTTGGGGGGAATGATCAATGATATCATGCTGGTACCATTGCTGAAAAAGGAGAAAGAAGACTTGTGAGCAGCCACCAGCCAAAGTACCATCGTGTATTCAGACTACATTCCATGCCAGCAGTTGTCTCCTCCCTGCCCCCATGGCTTCCCCAGCCTCAAAGGATGTTTCAACCCCCTGCTACCAGTGTAGTTCATCTTCTGCTGGACAACAGCAAGAGAGAAAACATAAGCTATTCCAAGGATTTGCCTCCATAACCAAGAATTCACATTAGCCACTTACAGTCCAGTCCTCCAAAGGTGCTTGTTTAACCTGGCATACTACTTGGGGAGCAAAGAACATAACTGCAAGCAGTCCTCAGCTGAAGTTATTTAAAACAATGCAGCCACATACTTAAGGACATTTTTAAGCCCATTCTGTTTGTTCTCAGACAGCTGGAGCACTAACCAGTCCAAGTGTTGCTTTAACACATTGTTCTCTTCAGATTAACACAAAATAAACTGAACTGGAAGGTTACTTTGCTGCAGTTGGTCTTTCCTGCTTCCCTGCTAGCACTCCGCCTCCTAGGGAAGCCCTCTGCTTTAAATAATGTGTACTTCAGTGCAGCACTGCTGGCTCAGAAGTACCAGCCCCAGGCACAGATAAGACCCCACAAATCACAGAGCTAGCTTAAGCTAAATGAAAAAAAAAAAAGATTGATATTCCTTTTTCCTACAGCTTTGGTATGGAACCTGCAGAGGTCTAATTTCCAAAAGCAGCTCTGTGGTTCAATTCCACCCAAAGCCAAAATGGACATCAGGGACATTCCCATCTACCTTCCAGTAGGTACCTGCCATTTCCCACTGATGTATCCCAGATGCCCCAAGTGCTGCTTCTGCACCACCCCAGATTTAACTCAGGCTTCATTCTTCACATTTAGACAAATATCATAAAAGTTGAATGCCTCACCGTGTCCTGTAGCTTTCTCAAGAGCAAAAGCTGTACTGATGCAGAACCAGATCACCAACAAAGTGCTTTTCAGCCATTAAAAAAATAAAAAATGTCTGCTCTTACAGATTTTATGTTAGGACAAGAGGCTGTGATGCTGTACCACAGTCCCTGCCTGAAGTGATTGGGCTACGGAGGCAGCAGGGAAGTGCCTCAGAAAGCCTCCATTCATTAGCCTCTTTACAGAAGTTGTACAGCTCTCTTCCAAAGATCTTCAATTCAGGTCAAGTCGAATCAGGTGCTGGTAGGTTAAATAAGTCTCTGACCTTAAAGACAACTAATTGGGTTTAATATCCAAGATCCCCACACACACTAATCAAGAAAGTCATAAAGAAACACTTGCATGCATTATTCCCACAAGGATCTCTGTGCCTGCCTGACAGTTACCACAGACTTCCAGGTCATGGTAGCCAAGAATACTCCATGTACCACTCAATTAAAGCAGCTCACTCCCTGGTGAATGGCACGCCTTGAGGGACATGTAATGGGCTCCTGTTCCCAGCAGGCTCCTTTGAGCGAGGCCGATCAGAAGGAAAGCAACTCTTCCTAACTCTTCTCAAAGCAGCACTCTTGAAGCAAGCTCACAGTTCATTTCTTCCTCTGAAAGCAGAGATTCACTGCTTCCCAGAGACGAGGAAGCTCTGCAGATCACACCTAGCTGGCTGCATGACCTAGGGGCGGTCCCAGCACCAAGAGACACAGGACCAACCCTGAGCTCTCCTGATGGGAACAGACCCCATGCAACCTTTCCTCTGTAGAAAGGACCAAAGTGGGAACAAGCAGATAGCGAGGTACAGGAGCCTAGTGGAAATAGCAAGGAGGAAGGTCAGCTGTACCCTCGTCCTCAAGGAGGAGCCTTAGACAACGTGTTCTCTCTGTAAGTCTCACCCATGCTTTGCACAGTGCAGTACTTGGTGTGATGCAACCCTTCACCAAACTCCAGCACAGATTTAAATCCCAATGCACTTTCCATCACCAACTTCAGGTGCAGTTCTCAGGTTTGACATGCCTTCATCACTATTTACTCAAAGTTATTACAGGCACTGACTGCTGCAGTGCCCAGTAGAGCAGTGGGTGCTCAGCTCCCAGCACTGCCCCACACATCCCCACACCCCGAGGGGCAGTCCCAGCTGGCACACACCACAGCTGGGCACAGCCAGCCCATCCAGCTCATTAGGCAGTGAGCTCATTGGAGGTAACAGCACTCACTGCTGCCTGCCTCAGCTCCTCCTTCTTTACATGAGGGCATGGTTGAAGTCTGATCCCTAATTAAGTGCAGGTCCCTGAGAAACTGGACCAGCAGGACATCGGCTCAAGTAGATCTGCTCACGAGTGGCAAAGATGGCAGCAGAGCTGCCTTGTGCAGCGCAGTGACCACATTCACCTGCCACAGAAATGGCTTTTCCCCTCCAAAGCAAGCTTGTATCTGCACATGACCTTCCTGCGGGACAGTGAGGTCTGAAAACCTGCGGTTCCACCTGTTAAAAGCACCTCTGAGACAAAATGCAGCAAAGAAATCCTAAGAAAACTGCCGTTGAAAAACGCTTGGGGGATAGAAGTACTCTGCATCTCTGCATAGCAGTACAGCCTCCAGGTTTCCTATTGGTCCATGCAGCCAGTGCCTCAGCAAGACGACAGGTACTTCTGCACCTCCCATGCCTCATCCTCCTCCACAGCTGCTGAACATGTTTGAGTCCATCTACTCCAGGAACCCTGTATGGGAACCATGCTGGTACAGCCTCTGCAAACAGCACCCTCTGAAACCAACAGGCTTCACCACTCAGGAGCACATGGGATACGGATACTTGTGCCCAGCTGCCAACCACCATTCCCACAGCAAGCACACTGCCAGGCAGAACTTCATTACCAAGCTGTTAGAGTGAACAATTAAATAATCCATCTGGATTAAAGGAAGCACTCACAGCGAGGGATCGAACATGCAGTGAGCTGACTTCCCCCCACATCACCCCCAGCCCTCCCCCAAGGAGGGACCCGGGGCACTGCCCATTACAGTCTGCTCTGCACTGCCAAGAGGTTCTCCTCTGGTTCCAGAGCACCCCAGACAAATTCTGCTCCATCAGCTGGAAGCTAATGCTTTCAGACTGAACTGCGCCAGGAAGTTTTAAGCAGCTACAGACAGTGGCTGTCTCTATTCCGGGCTCACAGTGCCAGCACAGCAGCCAAATAGCTGCCACTGCAACGTAAGGATGTGCACCAAGATCCAACATGCTGAGATGTTTGCTTTGTAAGAAACTGGCATCCTTGTCTGCAGGACAGCACAAAATGTGCCACTGCTCATAGAGCCACAGAGGAGAAAACAATTGGAAGCAACGAGGGCACCTGTCACATACTGCAAAGAAACCGGGCGGGTGGGGGCAATTAAGTGCCAACCTCTGGAAAAGTGGAAACACTTCACTGCTGGGTGCTATGGTTACAAAGCACACCATGCCAGCCCTGCCAGTAATTGGCAATTAGCTCAGATTTAGCATGGCCTGGATAGATACCAGCACTGGGTATCTCCAGCACAGATCCAGGCTCTCAGTTCGCTCCTACCACCCCGGGGAGTCTCCAGCTTCCCTCCTAAAACCCACCAGAGCTGTGTGGGAGAGGGAGCTATCAATTCATTGCAGTGAGCAGTGGTGTGTGCACTGCTGAATCAATTCTGGCCTTGTCCAGAGCTGAAGGGACAAGTTTTGCTGGTGTTCCTGCAACAATGTACCTTGGCCTCCAGAAGGTTGTTGCTGTGAGATCTTACTGCACTTCCTAAGAGGTACCATCCCACAAGATCTTACTGTGCTTTGCAACAGCTGTGGGATATAGGATCCATGCAGGACATGCTGGGCTCTTCAGAAGCAGAGCAGGGACTTCAGAGAGTGCTTCACCTAACTGGACAGCCACACTGAGCCCCCAGCCACAGCTGGCATCAGGAGTGGTGCTCTGTGTCTGCATTTCTTAGTTTAACATGAAGAACTCCCCCCCAGCAGAATGCAAGTGTGCAGAGCAAGCAGTGTATCACACTCAAAACAAGCTGCCAAATATACCCTGCGGATGGGTGCTGTCACAGCTGAGCCTCCTGCTCTGGGCAGCCATCTCCATGAGTTCAGTTTTGCCACTCAGAAGCAGTAGCTGAGCAGGCCCCAGCCCACCAGCTCACACCACACACAGGCCCAGCAGTGTTGTGAAGATCTCCCACAGCATTATCTCATGGAAGCAGCCACCTGGAAGGCCCCATGAAGCAGCAATGCAGCAGCACCAGCCACTGTCCCCTCCTCTCCTCCCAAGGAGCAGCTGGCCTCCTGGGACGTGGGACAGTGCTCACATAACAGCCATGCAGTATAAATAGCAGCTCCTGGCCCATCCTGTGGCATCAGAGACTTGTCCAACAACAGCTGAGCTGCGCTTCTTCCACAATGAAGTGGTTTACACTAATAGCACACTGTGTAACAAGCAGACACAGAGGTAAGGGAGGTCAGCCATTCTCTGTGAATCAAGATGAGTGTATTTTCACCAGACACCAGCTTACACGCACCTTGCTTTCCTTGGGAACAAAGGGAGCAGCACAAGGCCTGTGTGCAACCACCATAGCCCAGCAGGAGTGTGAAGCAGCTTTCAGATAATCTGACCTTACCCACAGGGTACAGCTAGGAGGCTGCCTCAAGCTCCATACCCTTCCCAAGTATCAGCCCCTGTCTCCAGCCCAGAGGACTACAGATCTCTGGGTAGTTCATGCTGCATGCACAGCCAGAACTACAAACGGACCCCTTCCACCAGCAGCACATCCATGGGCAGCTGCAAGGTGGGTGCCAGCAACGCCCATGTAAACCCAGGCAGAGCTTACTGCAGCCAGGCACACAGCACAGGTCCAGGAGCATTATTTCCAGAGGCCTTTGCCTCTTCAGTGAAGGCCTATGTAGCACAGTCCCACGCAAGCAGCAATGTAAAAGAACAGCTGAGGACTTTTTTGATCCTGTATCTGAGCAGAGATGTTGAATGAAAGGCTATATAAAGTAAATGTCCTTTGGTACAAAAGCAAGTACGAAATTGCTGGTTTGGGCTCACACAAAACACAGGCCACGAGACACTCCCTGCTCACAGAAGCCTGGATGTAACTGTGCTGACCTTGCCTAAGGGAAGTTCTATGCACACACTCTCACAGCCCATGAATTATGGCTGGGAAGTGCATAAGCAGGTCATAGATGTGCCCTTTAAAGACTTTATGTCTTTTAATAACACAAACTCTCCTTCAAATAGGAAGTGACATAAGTTCACTTGAGATGCCAAACCCACACAGATGACTGCAGATGCAAAAGTAATGCAGCTTTTCCTAGAAATCCTGCCAGCTTCTGAGGAATGAACCGGGCATCCCATCAGTGCTTCAGACACAATGTCATCTGGAAGCCTACCCAAAGCCTGCACTGCTCCAATGCTTTGACACCAACACAGCCAACGCATCACAATCTAATTGCTGCTTGGGAAGCAACAGCTCTTGGAGATGTCTCCTTCAGAAACAGAGGAAACCCCACAGCTGAGTGGATAGTCTCAAAGCACAGCTCAGACACACAGTTATCTACACGCAGCCCACACCACCACTTGGAGGACAGTGGGAACTACCACTACTCCATTTAAGCTTAAGGTAAAGAGCTGAAAGCCATGCTGTTGGCAGCACTTTGTATTGCACTGTTTCAGTAAGAACATCCCAACTCCAAACCTCAAAGGCACTGCACACCACCACATAACATCACCGTTCTCAATAACCTTACCACTAGTCCAAAGTGTTCCTCCAGAGTAGCCAGGTCTAGCAAAGGAGGATACAAAGACCTAGAAGAGATTGATTCCCAAGCAAAGGTATGTCAAGGAGGATCTCCTTGGAACTACTGTCATCTTCAAAGCAGAGAAAAAGTGAAGATGAGAAAGAAGAGCAGGCACAAGGGAAGGATCATGGAGCCAGGAGACCAAGCCACTCTTTCCTCAAGAGTACTCTTCAGGGTAAGCTTTAACTGGAGAAAAGGAGCCCAGGAAGCCAAGTGGTTAATTCCCCGATCAGCTTTATAGTGCCACCTCTGCCCTGGACAGACAGGCACTACAGTTATTGCTACCTCAGCCCGCACAGCACCAGGCACTCATGCTGTAACCTTGACCCAGAGCTCTAGACAGGAATCTTGTACCCCATCTGCCAGGAGGTCCTGTGTTACAGGAAGATGATACACAAAGCATTCTGTGTAACCAGAAAGAGCTTCGAGGCAGACATTAAGGCTGCCCTGAGGACATATTCTGTCCTCTTACCCTAACCCACTGACCTTCTCTAAGAGGAAGCGAGGAAAAGCCCCCAGGTGCCATGTGAGCAGAGTGCAGGCTATGGAGCTCAACACCACGCCAGCACCCCACACACAGCGTGGGCCTGCCTTCCTCCGCACACCCCTGCTCCAGCAGCAGGGGAGAGCTTCCCATGGGGAGACAGCAGATGACTGCTTCTGCCCAAGAGCAGAGGGAAGGCTACAAACGTGTCCCAAGGGCTGGGGAGGTTGTGCAGCCCCACCAGCAGCCACTGGATCACTGCCAGCACCTGCCTCCTGAGCTCAGTACGCACCGCTCCCCAGGGACAGAAGGGCAGCGACAGAAGAATTGGGTCACGATGACTTCTCCATGCGGCACAGGACTTGGCCAGGTATCACCTGTCTGAGGGCAGCAGGTAACTGAGTCCCTGCCCGCTGAGCAGCACACACTGCTCTTAGAGCTCAGCACCCCAGCTCAGAGCTGGTGACCAAGATCTTCCCTTCCACAGCTGAAAGCAGCTCCTGCACTGAGGCTGCTGCTCTGGCAACAGTGTGGGTCCCACATCAGTCCTGGGGCTCTAGGAGGGGACCCAGCCTTCATCCTGCACTGCTGGGACACACTGGATCAGCACCAGCAGATACTGCTCACCCCATGGGAAAGGTGAATCAATGCCACATTGAAATCCTTGGATCAAAGGCAACGCATGACAAAAAGATAATTGCATAGCCACATTCTGAATAGGCCTTCCTGACTGCATCTGACCTAATGCAGAAAGCCTGGGTTCCCAATTACTGGTAAGTGGAACAGGCATCTCTGCACTTCAGACACTTGTGACTCACTGGCAGGCTTGGTTGTGCCACAGCTCCCCTGCTCTCCCTCCTCACTCTCCAATTATTAATGCTCCAAGTTTTAAAGACTTGTTGCATTATGCTAATGGGCCAGTTGGGTACAAGATGTACACTGAGGGACTGAAGCACAAATCCAGATTTGCTCGTTAAGATGTTAATGCCTCAGAGCTGCATGGGAATACGGAGCCAAAAGGGAAAAAAAAAAAAAACAGAATTGCCACAAAGCCAAAAAAGTCTGCTCTCTTTCGAGGTGTTCATTCCCATCTCCTACCACGTCATTTCTCTTTAGCAGTCAGGGTCTCATTCATTAGCTCTTTGTGAATGATGATCTGTGCATGAATCACGCTGTTCAGCAATGATTCACGTGGTTGTAAAGGAGGGTACCGAGCCACCAAACTACCAAAGGCCATAAAACACCGACTGCAGCTTGTCTGACACAGAACAGCTCACCCAGAGCAGGTCATTTTCTGCCACCTGCTAGTGTTCTCCAAACAGCACTTAATTGTTGCTATAATTCAAAAGGAACAGGTAGAGCAGGCAGGTGAGACAGCCCAGGAAGTGTTTGGTAACAATGGCACAGGCAGGGGGTCAGCAGCCCTTCTGCCATGGCAGCTGCCCTCGGCTGGCACAGACCACCCACCATTAACACTGCTCCACACAGCCCCAAAGCAAGCTCTGACGAGACCCTGCCTTCCTCCTGAGCCCCAGCAGCCCTCATCTGCAGCATCACGAGCAGGGAAGCCACCACATGCAAGATGATGACCTGCCACACAGCCCTCAGGTTTCCCTCCTGCCGGGGGCTGCTCCCATGCCAGCCTCTCTGCCAATGCTTCCTCCTCATGCTACCAAGAGCGAAAGGCAGTATTAATATTGTAAGTTTCCTCTCTAACAGAAACATGCCCTTCTTTGGAAACGACCCTGAAGGCAACTGGACTGAGAAAGCACTGCTTCAAGGAAGCACTTCAGCTCAGATATGAACTTAAATCATAGTAACGATAGCTCATAAAGCCAAAGCAGAGAATTGCTGCCAACGAAGACAAGCCCTGTGTGCCACGCAGCCCATCCTACTCCTCCAGCCCTTTCCTCATGTACCCTGCACACTCCCCACGAGTGAAAGCTGCTGGAGATACCTGCACACTGCAGCAGCTTGCTGCACAGAGATCTTTGGGGCTATTCTATGGCAAGCACTAACCTGACACATCAGCACTGCAGCCCAGCTAACACAGCAGACGTTGGAAAGCCAAGGATGCCCTGCCACAGCACTGCCCTGGGCAGGCCCACCAGCTCAGCCAGGCCTGGCCAAGGTCTCTGCAATACTCCACATCCTAAAGTGAAAGCTTGAGCTCTGCAGAAACAGATTCTGTACCAACACAAAGCCCGGCACAGCGGCAATGACAAATGGATCCCACTGAGATGGGAGGGGAAGAGGTCCACTGTCATCCCAGGAGCAGGGGATGCTCTGAAGCCACGCATCTCCAGCAGCATGGCCAGAAAGCCATCAGAGCAATGCAAGATCAAGATAAATCCTCCACCCAATGCATGGCATCACTTAAGGACAAGACAGCCACACCGGTGCCACCATACCCAGAACCACACAAGGAACCAGTAAACCCCCCTAACACTGTGCAGTACAGCAATGCGGTGTGAACCAAGTGTCCAGCACAGTACAAAGAGCCGCACCATACCTGCTACTGGTAGAACATGTTCCCTGCAGCCAAGGGCTACAGGCACTACCAGAACTGACTATTTGCACTGCTTAATTCAGGAGAGAAACGCTGCTCACCACTGTGGAGTGACATAGCTCAGGCGGCCCCAAACTTCCCCAGAGCTTGTTCCAATGAAATGAGGGGGAACACAAACCCGCACAGGACACCCACCTGAAACAGACCCTGGTTTATTCTGACTGCATCAGAGCAGCTCCACCATCACCTCACAAGTCTGTGGGCTTTGAGGTCACCTCTGGCAAGGCCCACTGCACTAACAGCAGAACAGACCACGACTTGTCTCACTCTCCAGAGCCACCGGGTTGCCCTAACGGGTCTCAGCCCTGTCATCCTGCCCAGGCACAAAAGTGACACCAGCACAAGGTGCAGAGATGCACAGCCCACCTCCACCTAAGCAGGTTCCCATCACCACTGCTCACAGCTGGGAAACAGCAGCAGTCCAAAGCTGATTGCAAAGGTGGGCCCTTCCACCAGGACCACCAAAGCTCCAGATGGACTGAGGGAGAGCCTGGCTGCTACCACAGCTTTCTGCAACGTGCACTGGGTAGATTGCTCCTCTGCAAGCCACAGGTCAGCTTGCAGAATGAGCATGCGTTTCATTTTGCAGAATTCCTGTACATTTTCACACCTCTCTTTACTGGTTGCTTTATATTTGGTTTCTCCCATATAGCAGATGGAAGTTTCAACTTGACAAAATCCAAACCCTAGTGAGAAAGCCTCATTTCTCTTCCCCGTGACCCCAGAGGCACCACAGCCATCCCCTTCTCTCGCTGTTTCTCCATTCTCCTGCCTTAATGCACTCCTTACAGATGGAATAAGTTACTCGTTCAGGCCTAGTTTTTGAGTCTGCTCAGAAAGCCTGCATACATCCTGTTAGTTCACCTTCCAAAACACTCTGTTTGGAGACACATTCTGCTCCCCAACCTCCACCCACTCTGTTTGTCAGCTGCAGCAGGCAGAGCTGCCAAGAACACCTTTCTGCTCTGCCCTCTGCTCTAGCAGGGCAGGATGGCAAACACAAGGTCCTGCCTTTGAGCTCAAGGCAGGAGAAGTGACTCATGGAAGCAGCTCCCTGAAGGTTTTGCCATTTCAATACAGCCCCACAATCTGCAGCAGCACCCACTGTGCTCTTACCCCAGGTCAGAGCACCCACCTGCCCAGCACAGAACTGTTTGCAGGAACAGAGTCCTCGTCACTGAGACTTGGAGAAGCTTTGCAAACGCTACTGAAGTGTGACATCTCAGGCCTAAGCCTGCAAGGAGACTGCTAGCTGTTGCTGATACTTGATTCTGCCAAGCATTTACAGCTTACATGAGCAGAAAAATTGAACTCAGCCCTGCTAACCATTCAGGGCCATGGAAGAACAAAGAGCGATTGTCAATTTCATACTGACACTGGAAAACTGCATGAAGCAATAACAGAAAAGCTCTGAGACACGGGATAAGGAAAAACACAGTGGCTAACACCACTCCTGCTCAAGCTGCTGCAACATCCAAACGCAGCAACAGCTGCAGCTACCGGGGGGGGCCACAGCCTTTCACTGCAACTGTGTGTTACACAAACCAACTGTGGACTGCTGACTGCTCACAAAGCAGAATGCTCCTGTAAGGGAGAAGCTGAGATGCTTGATGAGAACCTGAGCAGCTCAAGCTACCAGCAAAAAGGGCTAGACTTCTCACAAGGGCATAACTTGCTCATCGTTGGCCTTTCACTCTCAGCTCTTCTGGATGGAACAGTTAATTGCCTGAAGCACAGAGCCCAGGCCCCGCTTGCCCTCTCTCACACTCATTCTGCAGATACCAGCTACTCCCTTTCCCTTATCACCATATCAGAAAGACCAATTCATTAACTTCATACAGGGGCACACAGTTTGCAGCTCCGCTTTGGAGCACGCAGAGACAACAGATAGTTCTGTTTTCAGAAATGAGATACCAAATGTACCTCCTCCTTCTCCCTGCCAGCAGAGAGAGGGTTTGGGGTAGATTTGAGGTCGTGTTGGTTTTTGTATTTGTTTTTGCCAGGCTCTTGCTATCCGGAGATCCCTGGTAACACCAGCTCTCCAGGGAAGAGTTTGGAAAAAATTACAGGACATTCTTCTTGCTAGGATGCTACTTTAGCATTCAAGCAGCAGCGTTCCCCTCACTGCCCTCCAGCTGATGAGCTTCTGGTGAAGCTGAAGCTCTAATCTCCTCACCTCATTTTCTGGCCACATACTGTCACTTAGCTCAATTATCCCAGGCATGATAAAAGCATTTCCTTGTTCTTCTGCTTCCTTAACATTCTGGTAGTACTCCACACATTTTATTGAGGTTTGATAGAAATGGCTGCAAAAGGGCCCAAGTGCCACACACAACCTGAACACCCAGCTCCTGCTTCCTCTACTTCCCATCCCTTTGATCCACTGCAGGAACAACCAGTGCATGAAACTGGGACACAGCTGCTGGGTCACTATTAGGAGTGCATGAGTAAGGGAAGGTGGAGACACCAAGGAGTCCTGGCTTCCACATTGTCCTATTTAAAGGCTTTGCCCCCTAACCCACCCCAGAACAGGTCTTCCTACTTGGCAGGAAGGGGAAGTGACTCTCCCAAAGGCAGGAAAAGCCTGTTTCGCTGGCTCACACCTCTGGTGCCAGCAAGCAGAATGCTTCTGGTAGCAGGAGCCACAGCATCTCTTCCCCTTACTGGACCCAAAGAGAGGAAGATAATTTCAGCCAGGACTCACTGAAAGCAGAACATGCATTTACATGTAACCGACATAATCCTGCTTACAGCAAGGACTGCTAGCATCAGCAAGCCTTCAGCAGGTGGTTTAGCAGCTAGCACACATTACATGAAAGAACAAGAGCATCACAACACCTAGTAGATGTGCTGGACCAGAGGGCTCACCTAAAACTCCTACATGCATTTTACTGCACTTATAGCATCTTGAACATGAAGCAGGGGTGTGCCAGGGATGACAGATGGGAGGGGGAGGACAGCAGGGCAGCTGCCCCAGGCTGAAGGGCTCACCTGCTCCAAGCTTGCCCTCCCCCTCATTTTTTCCAGGAGCTCCCAGCTCTACCCTCGCCTCTCCAACACCCACCTGTTCCAAACGATGAACAAACCAAGAGCTGTTCAGTGCACGCATGCTTTTGCTCGCAGTTAGAATGAGATAAAATGCAGAACACTTTCCCAGACACATCCCAGCACTGTAAAGGGAACAGAAAGGTCTTCACAAGCTGCAACAGATGCCTGTAGCTGCCTGAGCCCTTCCAGCTTCATGACAAAAACTGTCCTCAGGCTCCTGTGCTCGCTGGGACACCCCTGCCAGCACAACACATGCCATCAGCAATGCATGAAGGCACAGCTGAGTGATCAGCTCAGGCAGCCAAAGGAGACTCTGGAGCAGACAAGGACAGCCCCAGCTCCACATTCTCTTCTCCCACACCCCAACCCTTACATGACTACATTGCAAGTCAGATTAAAAATACAAACTAATGGAGATGTGGCTTAGGTTTTCCTCCCCTTTCCCTCTTCCCTGGGTTAGTTTCCAGCTGAACAGTTCCCTGGCCCCCTCCACCAGCACTAAGCAGGGGACGTTTTGGGCCACAGCTGCCCAAAGAGAGGCACCAGGGGGAAGGGCGCCCTGAGCAGGATGGCAGCAGTGCCCCCACTGGTTTAGCACCAGTCCTGAGCAGCCTACAGCACTGCAGCCATAAGGGTGGCCCAGGAGTCGCCCTTAATTTTTATTTTACCAAAGCACATGCTTTTATTGCTTTTTTACAGCTCCGGTGCCTACAGTTCCTGCAATAACCAAAGTCCAAGCAATTCTCGACCTGCACAAGCAGCCGCTGCCCGGCGACCACACGGACAGCCCCACGGCCCCTCCGCCACGAGGCACGGCGTGGGAACAGCCAGCACCTCCACCTCTGGGGAAAGAACGGCATTAAAACGCAACGCCAACTTCAGGGAGGGCAGAGACCTCGCATTCAGCACTCGCCGCGTCTCGGAGGAGCTTAACACGCGGGAAAAGGAGCGAAGCGCTCTCAGGAGGAAAAAGGGGTGAAAAGAGCGCGGCTGAGGACCAACAAAGGGGGCCGCCCGCCCGCCCGCCGCTCCCAGCCACCACGCGGGGCCCAGCTCTCCCGGCGGCGGCCGCGCTGCGGGGCCTCTCCTCGGTCGCTCGTCCCGGCAGCGCCGCCGGGGTCTGAGGGGCGGCGGGACCCGGCTCCTCGCGGACCTCCGCCCGTTCCTCCACCCCACACGTGCCCGGCGCGGCCGTTCCCCCGCCCGCCCCGCGGTCCCTCCNTGACATCACTTCCGGGGGACCGGGGCGGGGGGCGCTAACCCGCCCACCCCGCCCGCGCGGGAGCGGGGCGCCCCGCCATTGGCCGACGGGCCGCGCGGGGGGTTGTGGGACGAGTAGTTCGCCGACCTACTCGGCGAGGAGGGGCGTGCGGCGGCGGAAGTCTCGCGAGAACGGAGGGGGTCGGCCGCGGGCGCTCTTAAAGGGGCCGCGTCGGGAGGGAGCGGCGTGGCGTGGCCTCGGGCGCCCGGAGTCCGAAGCGGGGATTGCGGCGGCTGTGCGGGCCGGGGCCGAGCGGAGCCCATAGCGCAACACGCGTCACCCGACTTAACTTTAATTTAAGCTTATAGAGGAGACTAAGAACAACACGTTGAGAGACAACGTCGAGAGATGCGTTTAAACCGCGACAGAGAGAAGCGTTCATTCAAGGCCAGCTCGGATCAATGATTCAGGAGCCCGGACGCTGCGAGATGCCGATCCGCCCTGGCCCGGCTGCCACCGCGGACCACGCGAGGCACGAGCGGCAGCGGGGGCTGTGCTGAGCTGCCCTGCGTTCACCCACACTTGTCACATGCACACAAATGCCTGCCCGCCGCGGTGTTGTTGCTTTTTCCTTTCCAGGTTGCACACACAGAAAAAGTGCAGCAGAAAGGTGACCGCGCAATAGAGACAGCACAGCAAGGGGGAAACCTCGGCTGCCAGCAGCAGTGGCAATTGCTGCTTTCAGAACACAGCCTGCTCCAGCAGGCCGAGCCCGAGCAGAGTGTCTGGATGTGCTGGGCAGGGCACAGCAGGACTCAGATATCCCATGTGAGAGCAGCAGTTCATTGTGTGTGTGTGTCAGCAGGTCACTCAAAGAGAGGATGGACTCTTATCATCTCACACCAACCACATTCCCCCCACACTCACATCCAGCACAAATTGCAGACACCCACTGCTGCTGCAGCTGCACAGAGGCTCATGGCAGCTGAGGGGCTCCCGTTCCACCAGAGGCCAGGATACTAACAACTCCACGCTGGATGCTTTTCTGCTTTTATTTAAAAAAAATCCAGAATGGATCCATTAACAGTTTTATTGTCCAGGAAATCGTTTTGCCATAAGCAAAGAACAGACACAGCATGGAGCAGAAGGCTCAGACAAGTGAAGTATGCAACTTCCACACAGCCTCTTCTGTATGAAGTGTTACAGCTACATTTGAAGTAACCCACCTCCTTCAGAACGGGGCCACGAACCCAGCTGCAGGCCACAGTGTTCCCCAGCAACAGAAGCAGCCTTGTGACTGCACTGCTCACAGCCCTTACTACCTGCTCACCAATACAAGGAAGATCCACTGGAATTTCAGTCTCCACCTTCTGATTTAATAACGTGCTTTCCAAACATTGATATCAGATTTAGTACACCATTGTGTCAAGGATCAGAATTAAATGCTCAGCAAGTCCCCATGTGCCTCAGTTGAATACCACAGGGCCAAACACTTAGAAGTTCATCTTGCATGAATTAACTTTCATCGTGTGACAGTTTATCTAGCAGACACATTACTAAGTTTATACATTTAAGAATTTTATATATAGAATACTGCAAAAACACAGTAAGTCTGAATTCTGCTCATTTCTGCTCAGGAAGGTCCCTTCTCTCCCAAGCATCAAGAATATCCACCTCTTCTTCATACTCTTCTCACCGAGGTAAGACAGACTTCTTACTGCTTCTCTTCCTTCTGATCTCCTGAGCTTCCAGAACTCTCTCGCTCCGAGGCCATCTGTGACAGAGTTAGCTAATTAGCTGCAGTAACAACGTGCTTCTCCCAGCCATGTTCCCCAAACCAGCTGCTTTGGTTACCCCTAGACCCACGGGGTTGCTTCAACTTTTCTTCAAAGAAAAGGAGAATTGTGCCCTAAAGAATCCCCATCTCTATCTCTGCATGACTGCTACTAAGAGGAAGAAAGTTATCTTCCCATTATTTACTCTCTCCCAGGGGGCATGACAATCTAGATTGCAGCACTGCACAGTTCGAGTTCGACATCAGAAAAGCAGCTTTGCACAGGACAGCTTAGCACCACCACAGTTGGGCAGTGAGTGCCGTTTCCATCCCAATAAGCTTCCCTCGGACAGATGAAGCCCATCTGCCAAGAAGGGCTCAAACAGGTGGGCCCTTCAGTGCCAAGGAGGCTGAGAAAACATCCCCATGGCCTTACAACAGGGATTTTAGGCAGGCTGAACAAGAAACTGTTGCACAATCACACTCAAAGTATCTTAAAGCATCACTTCAGGCACCCTCGACACATACAGGGGGAAGCCTGATCTATGTGTCCCAGTGCCCCTTATTATCAGCTTCCAGCACTTTCCTACACAATGCTGTGCAGTAATGTAAGACAATCTGTGAGGCAACCACCTACAGCAGGACAGCCAAGATTGCAGTCCTTCTGCTCCACCTGACTTCCTACCACTGCCCCTAGAGCTGTCACTCAAGGGAGCTGCACCGAGACAGCAATACCTCCAGCACAGCCCCTGCCTGGACGTTTGCTGGCATAACTCACCCCTCCCCACCCAAGCACTATAAAACACAAATGACTGTGGACCCACCTTCTTGTATGCCATTTCAAAGAGTTTCAGGGAAGCTTGCTGCAGGCTGGTTGCTGCCTGCCTAATATTTTCTCCCGTTTCAGTGTCTTTGCGAGCCAGAAGTTCTCTCATTTTGGCAATTTCTTCCTTCAATTTGTTGCACTGCAAAGAAATCACAGGAACACGATGCAGCACTGAGTGCCACTGCCTGGTATCACAGCACTGCTGCTTCACCCACCTAGCGGCCACAGCACAGATACCTTTTCTTCTCGTCAGAAGCTGTGAAGTTCAGAGTCTCAAATTAGAGCCATATGGTCTGCAGGGACTAGAACTGCACTCAGTTCCCAATGGGCACCTGTCCACCTCACTAAATGCACCACAGTTGGCGTTAATGGGTCCCCCTGGACACAGTTTCAGCAGAGGTGCCAAGGACAGAAAGCACTGCAGAGCCTGAGCAGCCTGCCAAGGAGGAGAGAGCTCCCCCAGCACACCTCACCAGCCAGTCCATCACCCCAGAGCCAGGGTGAAGGGAAAAGAAAACTGATTTTCACCTATATTTAAGGCACTGCCAGAAAGCCAGCAAGTAATGCTGCTCACAACCCTGTTTAATCCCTTTGTTACACGTGGGAGGAGCAGAGAGGCAAACAAAAGCAATACGGTCCCATCTCAGCCCCTGCAGCCATCTGTCAAACCCTCCACACAGTCTGGCATCTCCTGTCGGGCTGGCACTCTGCTGGCAAGGCAGGCCTGGGGAAGTGAGGTTACTGGGGGACAGCTGTGCCAGCAGTGCTTGCTCAGCACCACTCACAGCGAGGACACGGGCACAGCTCTCCTCATTCAGACCGTGGCATTGGGAAGGCACTGTGCCAGGCTGCAATCTCTACCCAGATCACACACAGCTTCTTCCAAGCACCAACAGCCACTGTCCCTTGGCTTTCCCCAAAAAGCATCACTGGGAACAGTCCCTGCAGGGAACACAGATGTAAGTGCTGGGGTTTTCTCTCACAGGGGCAAAAATCTTAATCCCAAGCACAGAGGATCTGAGCTGAAACACAGAGCCTGAAGCCATCAGAGGCTGCTTAACCCAACTATAAGCTTGATACCTCGGACACCTCCCAGAGCCCCCAGGAGCCCTTTCGTTCTGTTTCCAAGAGTTGTTCACTTGATGACTGTGCAATCTCTTTTAAACTTGGCTTTTTAAATTCATAATGTGGAAATTAAACTGTCACCTGGAATGTTATTAAAAGTGCTCCTTTGGCAATAAATAGCCACTTCACCCCAATGACAGAGGAAAAAAAAATGGAGCTGAGTGAGTAACTTCATGTCCTTCCAGTTCTCAGGTGCTGCATTCACTCTATTGAGATCACCAGGCCTGCACAGCAGCTCTGCTCAGTCCCTCTCAGAGCTCAGGCAGGCACTGCTTGTAATCCCCAGCTTCTGAGCAGCACTCTCACACAGGCCACAGTACAGTCCTTATCACACTACTGCAAGGCCAAGGACACAATTCACGCAGAAATCTTGGATTAACAGCCTCTCAGGCTCTTAGATCTTCACTTTCATTGAACTCACACTTTGAAATAAGATCTCTGCTATCATTCAGACCACATCCACACCAGCATGCTCTCACATCCTCCCAGCCAAACCCACCCACTCAAGTGGGAAACCCTGGAAGTCAGCAACTGTGCTGCCATAGGGCAGAACAGCAGCATGCACAGAGCTGGTGCCACTGGTGACAGTCAGCTGTGAATGCAGTGAGATTTTTAGCAAAGACACAGTAAAGCATCTTACCTCCTTTACTGTTAAGGTAACAGAAGCTACCCACCTCGTCTGCTGGCAGCTGATCCTTGAATTCCTCCATCTTAGACTCCGTATCATGGATGATGCCTTCAGCCATGTTCACTGCTTCCACACGTTCCTAGGTAACAGAACTCATCAGGGCTCACTGCATACAGCACAAGTTACAAACTACACACATACCAACATACACGTACATACACCAGCTACATACAAACTAGCTGTTCACATTTCTTTTCCCAAGCTGCCTAACTCCGTTCTAGCTCCCACCACAGTCCTTTTTACAGCAAGGTAGAGCAATAAACTGCAAACAAGCCATTTCTGCACCAGCCAAGGCCCAACAGGCAGTCTGCACAAGGCAATACAGTCACAGTTCCAGCTCCTCGATACCCAGCAAGTCCTGCTTCCCTAAAAGGGACCAACAGAGCACTGCTATCACTGAAAGGCTGAGTAGAAGCAGAAACAACACAGTTCTACATTCTGCTCCTTCAGAAAGAGCTGTCTGAGAACACTCCAAGCTTCATCAACATGGGCACCAGAGACAACTCAAAACACAGGGTTGTTTTACTGACACTTTCCTGGGCACTAACTGAAGAAGAGTTGTAGTTCTAAGAAGCAATTTGATCCAACTGTTGGCATCATTAACAGACTCTGGGACACTCAGCCCTCTCCACCTCAAAGAACAGTCCACCTGAATGAGGATGTGATGATTAGTGAAGCATTAGTGAAGAAAGCAACACCATCACCTCCATGTGGCAGCTCCCTGGACAGACATGACTCCCACTTCCACTACAACAGGGTAGAACTTATTCAGTGATTTAAGGTCAAAGTACAACATTAGAAAACATCTGCAGTCTCTTCGAGTCCTATGCCACTATCCACATTCCCTGGCAACAATGCAGTTATTGTAACAGACTTCCACAGCAGTCTTTTAAATGCCTTGTGTCTAACCTATGAGTGCTAATATGCCAATCTTTCGTGGACCTAGTGCATCTGAGGCACAGAAATGCTACTTCATGTGGATTTATTCCATGTATTTTATCCTTCAGTTCTCTCCTGATCCCTTCACTTACTGCAGGTAAGATTTACAGGGCTGTAGGACATCTGAGACAGGTTTATGCAGAATAGGAGCACACAAGGCACTAAATTCAGTGTGCCAGCTTCAACAATCACTACGCATATGCTGGTGCCATCTCTGGGCAGGCCTCCCTCCTGCCTGCCTAAAAATCAATGCTCTGTATTCAGAAGTGTAGTTCAGTAGCCCCGCTCTCATTAAACCAATTAGTTCCAACCATTAATCCTATTAATATCCCAGGTTCAGCCATTCAACCATGGCAAGTGTCAGTCAGTCAGTGTCAGCCCTGAGTCAGCAAGGCTTTCAAACACCTCCTCAGGGCTTCACGTGCATCGAGGGCACTCATCAAGGGCTGTACTCAGATGAGTAACACCTTCAAGATGCCAGACAGTGAGATTTTAAAGGACTACAGAAAGCAACTTCCCACTTAAAAAGGAAGAGGATGTGGTGCAGCTTTGATTAGCAGGTTCTATAAATTAAACTCTATAAAAAAAGCAGATGGAATATCCTCTTCACAGAATCCTAAGAATCACAGAATGGCTTGGGTTGAAAGGGACCTTTAAAGATCACTCAGCTCCAATCCCTACCATGGGCTGGTTCCACCCCAACAGAGCAGACTACCCAGGGCCACATCCAGCCTGGCCTTGCACACCCCCAGGGATGGGGTACCCACAGTTCTCTGGGTTGTTTGTGCCAGGGCCTCACAGCCCTGTAAGTAAAGAATTTCCTCCTATTTATCTAATTCCTCCCCTCTTTTAGTTTAAAGCCTTTGTCTCATCACTATAGAACGTGCAACAAGCTGGTCTCCCTCCTCCTTGTAAGCTTCCTTCAAGTACAGGAAGGCTGCACTGACACCTCCCCTGAGCCTTCTCTTCTCCAGGCTGAACAACCCCAGCTGCCTCAGCCCTACTTCAGGGAGGTGCCCCAGCCCTTCTAGCACCCCTGTGGCCTCCTCTGGATCCACTCCAACAACTCCACATCTTTCTTGTGCTGAGGGACTGACCTGGACACAGCACTGCAGGTGCTCACAAGGGCAGAGCAGAAAGGGACAGTCACCTCTCTACCCTGCTACAGCTCAGGATCCTGGCAGCCTTCTGGGCTCCAAATGCACACTGCTGGCACACATCCAGCTTTTCATCTACCAGGATCCTGAAGTCCTTCTCCCAGCCTGTACACATCTGGGATCGCCCCAATGCAAGCGCCAACACTTTGCATGTGGCTGTGCTGAACTCTCCTTAGGTTCATATGGGCCCACTTTTCAAGCCAGTCCAGGTCATTCTGGTTGGCATCCTTTCATTCTGCCATCACTATCAACCACACCACCCAGCTACATGTCATCAGTAAACCTGCTGAGGGTGCACTCAGCTCCATCGTTGATAAAAGCAATGAAGAGCAATGGACCCTGGAGGCCACCATTGCAACCAGCCTCCACCTGGACACAGAGCCATTGACAGCAGCTGTCTGGCTGTGACCATCCAAACAATTCTTTATCCACTGAACAGTCCACCCTTCAAATCCTTATTTTTCCAAATTAGAAATGACTGTGATTTGAGACCATATAAAAGGCCTTGACAGAATCACAGAACAGCTCAGGCTGGAAGGGACTGCTCCCATTTAAATGGAACAGTGTGAGAAGCTGGCTGCAGTGGGCTAACTTCACAAGAACAGCTGAGGCAACAGGCAGCTGAACAGGAAAGAGTCAAAGCTGAAGGCAAGCAAGTTTGCTTACTGCTACCTCCATATCCCTTTCTCAGAAAATAATTAATTGTTCATTTTGCAGGGCCATGCAAACCAAACCCAAATGACCCTCTGTGCATTTCCTGGAGATTCAGAGCGTCAAGTGAATATAAGAAAGCAAGCATACATTCAGGGAACTGCACAAGCCAACAGCTCACGACTGCAGATCAGAAGCTAGGGCTCCTTCAAGGAAGGGACAGTTGATAACACATAATGGCAACAGCCACTGGGTACACTGCTAGCAGCAAGGCACCACAGCAACCACGTTACCTTTCTTCGTCTGTCTTCCTCTGCGTATTTCTCTGCATTCTTTACCATGTTCTCAATTTCATCTTTGCTGAGGCCACCAGAAGACTGGATAACAACTGCATGAGAAAAATAACATTAATAAAGAATGTGCTCTCATCTTTGAAGAAAGGATATTATTTCCCAAGCCCTCTCAGTGGCAGCTGCCTTGCTCTGGGACTCTGCACCGGTGGAGTACTCCGTGGGTAGTACAAAAGCAGGCAGCCTTTGAAGTGGCAGTGGTGCAGCCAGCAAGATAAAACCCTGTCATCTTAGATCCATGCTCCCCAGCTCCACGAGACACTTCCTGTCCAGTGGTTTGCAAGTCACCTTGTCTGCTCTCCAGTTATTACTTCCAGAAAGCAAGTGTATTCAAGAAGCCCCCAGACAAAAGGAACAAGTTAGAAATCAAACCCCCAGGAAAACAAAGCATATAATAATCCAGAAAGAATCATCTTCCTACTGATTCTTTTCACTGCTGGAAAGCAACTCAGGCTGCACAGTAAGATAATGTTCCTACCCAGCTAGCTCCTAATGCTGCCCTTAATAATTGAGCATAGCATGATTCTATAGATTGGTTTCCCTAAGTCCCCTATTTTTCCCCTTATGTGCCACAGAGTACAGTCTAGACATAAGCTAAGTTCTGCAGAAAAGCATTATTTCATTGGGAATGAGAGGACCAACATATTGCAAAGTCCAAATAAAGCGATAACTCGAGAACCAAAGTTACCTATATCGTATTTGCCAACAGTAAAGAAAAAACCACAAAAACCCTAACACGTGTGTTTTGGGTATGTGAGATGAGGAGCTCAGCTTTCTAATTAGAACCTCACTGCATACAAAAAGGCAACTGAAAAATATCAGGTGACATTTATTCAGAGCTAGAAGGCTGCCACACGTGGAAAAATCCTCAGTCATCAAAGCAACACACGGTATGTCTTTGGAATCAAATTCAGGCCCAAAACCAAGCAGCATGATTAAAGACAACAAATACCTTCACAGTGCCAATAGTTAGCTGCATTTTTCTTATTCAACACGACTGATCACTGAAGTAGTTTATTTCCTCCAAGAAACAACTGAAAAGCAGCATGGAGCCTTGACAGTCAGAGGAACAAGAGAGACCTATCTTGTACCAGAGGAATCCATCACGGCTTCAAATACATTTTTTAATCCCAAAATAGGGTGACAGAAGAAGTCAGCCATGTCAGTAACTCCCCTAGGACACCAGGCCAAGCATCCCACTGCACTCAGGGCAGCACACTGACAGCCTGAAGCCCCCAGCCACTTAGAAAAACAAAACAGGGCCTCGGCATAGCTTTAGTTTACTGGATTTCTCCTTTAAAAGCTGACACCTCCATGCTGGCAGACTCAGCAGTCTCGGTGTAAGCAGAGAAAATGCTCTCTGTACTTTCTCTGCACTGGAGGAGCAGTGCACCATGGAGCACAGTACAGGAACAAGCTGCAGGATTCCCACTTCTGCCCCCCCAGGGCACAGTACACTGCTCCACACCCCTCCTTCTCAGCACTACAGAGCACCCCAGAGCACTTACTTTGCTGCTCACGTCCCGTGCCTTTGTCCTTGGCTGACACATGAACGATACCATTAGCATCAATGTCAAAAGTGACCTCAATTTGGGGCACCCCACGTGGTGCTGGAGGAATCCCAACCTGCAAAGGACAAATGCTTAGTCATTACTGCCCTGCAGACATGGGCTCAATATGAGGCTCCAGCACTGGGCACATCACCTTGGTCATCTGCCAGTTAAATTAATATTAACTAAGCCTCAGAGCTGAGCCCTTCAAATGCCTGCTGGCATCAGTGCAGATTCACCACATTATCTTAAATTTAAGATGTAGATTTCTGCCCAGCACAACGATACTGAAACAAGAAGTAACCCCCAAGTTTGGTTTGGAGGTGGCCAGGTTCAGCTTTAATGTTAAACATGACACTCTTCACCTCCAGGACAAGTCTCTCCTTCCTCAGTTCTGCACAACTAGACTCCACTGACCATCCCTGGGGTTATGATATTAAAATAGCATCAGACATTTCCACTTCCTTTAGAAGTACAAAAGGAAGCTAACTCCCCTTCTTTTTTGGAAGGCTCCCCTTAGCAACAGCAAGTTCAGACAGTTGTGCCTGACAAACTGCTGACAATAATAGCTGAGCAGTCCAATTCTGCAGGGAGCAGGTCAGTCAGCCACATGCCACACATGCGAGTTACGGGAGCACAACCTTCCTCCACTAAGTTGGGCAGATCCACAGGCACTTGTAGAAAAGTAGAACAGGGCTGGAAATGAGCCACCCTAGGGACCAAACTAGCATGGAGCTTGATTTGATTAAGTCTCATCTTTGCAACTCTAGAGAAAAAATCAGCTTTCAGATTATCTGCTGCATAGGTCTAACACCACAGAGCTCGTTAGTTCTTCACACCCAGAACTGGAGACAGCTCACCCAGGTGACTGAATCTAGCCCTGAAATACAGCAGCCACTGCATCACCTAACACTACTCAAACTCTGAGCTCTACTAGCTGTTCCCCTGCTACTGAAACAAATAAATAAATAAATAATCAGGCTTTACTTTCAAAGACTGCCTTTTTTTTTGTTTAATACTACATTTAGCATCAGATGCCTTCTGCAGGATAACTCCCCTCCTTACACTGCCTTCAGGGGTAACCCGACACAGGGAAAGCTTTGACCTTCTCAAAGAAGGTCAAGTCTAATGTCATGAATATTGAGTAGCCAACATACCAAGGTGAACTGGCCAAGAAGTTTGTTGTCACTGGCCATCTCTCTCTCCCCCTGGCATACTTTAATCTCCACTTGAGTCTGCCCATCCGCAGCAGTAGAGAACACCTGTAGAAGACAAATAAAGTAACCAGATAGCTAATAAATTGCAATATGTGAATTGATTCGTTTCCACATTCCTGTTCCTTAAAGAGCTCTGACTAAACAACAAAGCACCAAAACTAGCAACAGCCAAGTTCACTGGCATTTCATCTTCAATGCATTTCAATGTTCAGAAGTTGCCAATGCCATGCCAGCAGCAGGCTCCAGTGGCTGGCAGCCAGCCACACTACCAGAACATTGCCTCCTGAAGCAGCAAGGCTCCTGTCCCAGTCCCACACCCCAGAGAGAACAAGCCTTATCAGTAAGAGCACATGCCAGTAGACTTGGCCAAGACAAAGTAAGAGAAAGGATCACACCCAAGCCTACTAGAGACTCAAAGCACAGGAAAACAAAAAAAAAACACCAAGGCACACAGATCAAGAAAGGTAGTCTGACTAGACAGGTGCTGTGCTCAGTTACAGAAGGTCTCCACACAATTCCTCTTCAGAATGATGTGTTGACATTACATCATGGCACACACACTGCAATCCTGAGCAGGACACGAACATCCTGGGATAGCTTGGCACATAATAATTCAGTCCAATTTATTTTCCTCTTTTGGGCACAGCAAGTAACAGATATTTGGTGGCCAACATTCAATTTTGACTTCTAAGCTTCCTCTCCTTGACTGCTGAGTTGCTCTGAACAGCCTTCACTGGGCATGAAGAGTACCACAAAACACCCACCACACGGACACTGTCTGTACCTGGCTCTTCTTGGTTGGTATGGTAGTATTCCTGTTGATGAGCTTTGTGAAGACGCCTCCCAGTGTTTCAATCCCCAAGGAGAGGGGAGTTACATCCAGCAGCAGCACATCAGTAACATCACCAGCTAACACACCACCTTGAATAGCTGCACCAATAGCAACAGCTTCATCAGGATTAACTGCTTTGCTAGGAGCACGGCCAAACAAATCCTGCACAGTCTGTTGCACCTGAATGGGGAGAAAGCAAAGTTCATACAGACAGCAAGCAACTGCTGCACAGTGCTGTGGCCACAAGAACACTCCAGCCCTGGCCAAAGGTTTATATCTTTATGTTCCTGCTGCCATGTAGCCCAGGGGCATGAAAGACAGACTAAGCACCAGGATTGTGATTGCTCCCTAATTCCCCGTCTTTCCAGCACCCTGCTAAATGCACTCATTTCAGCCTAGAAATCCTTTTCCCTGGAGGTTTTCTCACAGTTAAGTCTGCCAAAATCAGTTTGAGCACACACTACGTTGGTCCTCACACATAGACCAGCTATGCTCAGAAGGGATCGCTCCACACTTATCAGGTGGGACTGCTCCTCCAGATCTCCTACAAACCAACAGTGGGCAGAACACAGCTGTCAAGGACAGCACAACTGCAGAGACAGCACAAGGAAGGTCAAACACCAGGAGACAGCACAAGGACAGTTTCTCTTGTTTGTGTGTAACAAAATAAAAAAAATGAAATGAAAAAGCTCTTTACTTAATGGGCTGTCTCACCAGAGACGTAGACAGACAATGTCAGCAGACAGTTTAAGCTGCATTATTAGCTTTCCACTGCTCTGCTCCTTTGGAGTGAGTGGCTCATGACTGCAACAAATCTAGTGCTAAGTATCCAGAAGGGAATGTAGTAAGGTGTCTGCAACAGTGCCACAGCTCAGTAGTTCATTCCTCTCCCATACAGAGAAGAGTAACAGGGAGCTGGTTCCTGTTCACAGCTTCCCTCCTCCCCAAGAGGGCTCATGAGGCAGACATCAGGTGAGCATCGTACGCCTGGGAAAGTCTGCCACAAGCAAATGTCCAACACCTCTGCATGAAAGCAGAGACATTCACAGGCAGTGTTTGCTAAAGAGTAAGACACTTTATGCATAAACATATAATTAACTACAAGTCCTTCCCTCTCTGGAGGTATATTTTACAGCACAAAAGAACCATTACATCTATCCACCCATTTTATGTTCCCTGGAGCACTGGGCACATTAATGCTCCAAAGAAGGCAAGTTCCCTCCTAGCAGGGGTGAAGCAAACAACAACATACGAGAGAACACTGTGTGCTATGCACAACATACAGGCACTGCCTTCAGAGCCAGAGCTGCAACTCTGGCTTCAGGCACTCAGGCAAGTATATATGACCTCAGAGCTGTAAGTACATGAGCTATATATAACTGTTGGGAACAAAAATTATAACGAAGAAGTATTTAACACTGTCTCCCACCCAGGACGCATAGTGTCTCAGGAAGGATTTCCCCACTTCCAGAATGCTTTTCTCACTGGATACATGGTTATCCTTTTTTTTTTTTTTTCTCCAATCCTCTCCAGCTGGAACAGCATGGGCTTCTAGAAGGCACAGCACAGTTACTCCAACTTCATCTTTGGCCAGAGCAGCAGCTTTAGCTTCTCTTGTCTCTCTAGTTTCCCTGCCTGGGTGACCTTATGCACTTAGTATACTAACTTCAGCCATTTCACATTTCAGGAAAGGGAGAAAAAAATGAAATAAAAATAAAAATAACAAAACCCCCAGATCACTGGCAAGCAGAATGGTTTTTGTGATCACTGCAGAAAATGGGAAGCTGTATCCCTGAGACATCAGTGTGCATGTGTTTAACACTGACTTCAGGGAGCTAAATAACCTGTGTTGCTCTGAACAAAAACAGTACATTACCAGAAAGCAGTGCCTTATCTGCAAGACTGTACATGTCAGCAGAGCAAGCCTCTAAGTTACTTCGTGCTTATCACCAGAACACCAGCTCCAGGTGTGAGGTAGTGAGTGCTCAGAACAGCCAAGTAAACATGCCTGACAACAGCCATTACAACCTCAAGCAAGCAGAAAAACACACAGAACAAACAGGCAACAGAAAAGTTGTGCTGGTGCTATTTCTTCATTGCTAGCTGCACGTGTCCTGCACGAGTGAAGAAAACTACTGGAAAGCAAACACTACTGTGCAGCTGTTATTGAAGTAGAATTTGGTGTGTGATAATGGTACACAAGAGAGAACATTCTGTACATCTCAATACCCCACACGTTCAGTCAGCAACAGACAATCAAATCAAATTCTTCAATTCCCCATACTTCCCACTTGTCTTTTTAAATTGCAACTCAGCTACAGCCCCAGATTCAAGCTGAGCTGCAGGAGGAGAGTGCCTTGCCATCCCTCTCATGCGACCACTTGGCACATCTGCTCCTGGGGCCTTTAGCTACTGCAGCTATGAGGTTACCAGACCCCAGCTTTTCCACCACAGGTCACCCTTAACAGTGAGAAGCTGTTCAGTTGTGTGAGACAGGGACATCTCATACCTTGGGCATTCTGGTCATGCCACCGACGAGGATGACTTCACCAATGTCACTCTTGCTGACCTCAGCATCCTGCATGGCTTTCTGGCATGGTGCTACTGTCCTTTTGATCAGATCCGCTACAATGCCCTCGAACTGCGAGCGACTCAGTTTCATGTTCAGGTGCTTTGGTCCAGAGGCATCCATAGTAAGGTATGGCAAGTTAATATCCGTCTGCGGCACAAAAACTGTGTGAAAAGCAGGAACACAAAGCAAGGCAGCTCCCTGCAGATTTCAGGTCAAGCTACAGGTTCTGCTCTGCCTGGACTGAAGCATGTACATGTTCACTCTAGAGCTTGGTCTCTAACTGGTGGCAGGTAAGTTTGCATTTTACATTTCAGACAAGTGATATGAAAGATTTGTAACAAAATTTCACAGTAAAAAAAAGTATCTACTGTAGTATCTGTGTTACTTTCAGGTCTTACATTGTTAAGAAGAAAATATGCTTTTGTTCTTCACAGCTTGTGCAACACTGGTCTACACACACCATTTGTCAGTGCTGTAAAGGAAGTAGCAAAGATGAAGGCACCTTCACAACAGAGGTGGTAAGCACCAGGATTTAACTGGTGCTGTAACTAAGAAGTAAGAACTGAAACATTTAAAGTTATGACCATAACTTCTTCTCTTCAATACAACACAGAAGTTCATCTTCAGAAAGACTTAGCCAGACAACCACCTAACATTTCATACATGGTAAGCTACTTAGTGGAAGCAACCCATGATTGCTGAGGAACAGCTAGCCTGAGATCCAGTTCATCACCACTTAACACAAAGGTCATCAGCACGAGGGACCACAAGCTTGCTTTCTTACTGCCATCTGCACATGACAAACTTGCATCCTGGATTTTAAAAATCAAATCTTATACCAAAACCACCTCGTCCAAGTGCTGAGTCACGACGGCACCCAAAGACACCATAAATCAAAGCAATTCAAACCAATGATGCTTTAAGTTCTAGAGACTGAGTTTACAAAACAAGAACTCAACCCATGTTACCGGGTAGAGGCATGCACTTAGTTTGTAAATAGCATGCTCAGATATAGGGAGGACAGTGCCAAAAGGAAGCTGCTCTCCCTTCAGCACTAACGATTCTGTTTTGTGCACAGACTGTATTTTTCCAGCTCCTGAGCCTGCTAACACAGAGCCTGCTGTCTTAGGAAGAACTATGCAACCATTGTGACACGTCTGAACCCTGTGCTATGAGCTTTCCACCAGCCAATAGATAGACCAACAAAAAAAAAGTTTATTCAGAACCTAGAAACTGGCACAATCCCCACCTCAATTTCTATATAACTGACCTTAATTTCACTTCACAAGATTACACTCCCAGCTTACTGCTTCTCTAGCTTCTTACTCAGTAGTGAATAATGGATGTCCTTGAACACATTAAGATACAAAATGTGTAAAAAGGGCATAGAGGATGCTTATTCTCTAGATAAGCCCTCTGTTGGGGAATAAGATTCTTTATAGAAACTGTTTCTTGTTATTCATTCAGTGGAGTATCATCACAAGACTTTGGAACTGTTCACACAAAGCCCTAAATATTTCCAGTAACACAGTAGTACTAGCTGCAGCTAAATTCTCATCACACTTCTGAAATAAGTCATTCGGGAACAAGTCACATTTCCTACAAGATGAGAAAACAGAACACAACCAGAACCCAGTATCTGCTATCACTCTCTGCTTCCAACAACTGATTTTGCTCCTAAATAGACTGAGAGTCTTTCCTGCCAAAGAACTTTGATATACTGATGCCACTTGACTGAAGTTCGTTTGACAGCACAGGAGAAAAGCAGCTACTTCAGGGTTACAGAACCAAAACCAATGCAGAACAGTCCAGTAAGACATTCTGACTGCCTGCTTTGAACCCAGCCACCTACCTGCACAGATGAAGAAAGCTCACACTTTGCTTTCTCTGATGCTTCTCTCACCCTCTGAAGGGCCATGTTGTCTTTAGTCAGGTCAACACCTGTCTAAGCAATGAAAAAAAAGTAAGTTAGCATCAAGTAATGAAGAGATGTCCTTCACTGCAGTTCATATTTTTTACTCACTCTTCACTGCAAAAAGTTTGTATAAACACAGCCTGACATGTTCTGCTGATTTCTCTAACTTCAGGTAAACTTCTTTAGCATTTCAAAAACATCTGCTAGCCCTCTCTGCTCTGGAAGAGATTATCCAGTAAGTTACTGATGAAAGCCTAGAAAAGCTGCCACATCACAGAAGACAAAGGCAAGGAATCCCTGCAACAGAGTCAGAATTGCACTGCAATTTCCCCACAGCCAGCAATGTACAGTATAAATCTGTGCTGACACATTCAACCCACAGATTCACATTAGTGAAAGTAAGCAGACTACACATTGGATAGTCAAAGAATCACAGAATCACAGGGGTTAAAGGGATTTCTGGTCATCATCTAGTAGAGCCCTGATAAAGCAGGTTCCCTACAGAAAATTGCAGAAGAAAGTGTCCAGGTGGATTTTAAGTATCTCCAGAGAAGGAGACTCCATAGCTCCTCTTGAAAGCCTGCTCCAGGGCTCCATCATCCTCACAGAAAGTAAGTTTTCATCATGTTCAGATGGAACTTCCTGCATTCCAGCCTCTGCCAGTTGACCCAGGTCCTGTCACTAGGCACCACCAAAAAAACTGTAGTGCCATCTACTTGACACCTGCCCTTTAGATATTTATAAGCATTGACCAGATTCCCCTCTTAGTCTTTTCTTCTGCAGGTTAAACAGTCCTGCTACACCAGAAGAAAAAAAAAGCACAAATCCTGCTATTTTGTCTGTCTTCCAGAAGAGGAACATCCAGTTCTCACATTTATTCTCTTGACCCTGAAAGTCAGGAGACCAGGTGCCTTCTACACTTTTAAATCTCAACTGAACCATAGATGCCAAATGAAGTTCTAATTGATAAAAATTCCCATCTTCCCATACCAACTAAGTGAGGTTAGAAGACAATGTAATGCAAAGTTGAATTCTGATGTCTTACCTCTCTCTTGAACTCTTTAACAATATACTGTAGCAAAGCCTGGTCAAAATCTTCTCCACCTAAGAAAGTGTCACCGTTGGTCGACTTCACCTCAAAGACTCCCTTCTGGATTTCCAAAATGGAAATATCAAAAGTGCCACCACCCAGGTCATAAACTGCAATGCTACAACAACAGATGGAGAAAGATATTACTTTCTAGACATAATGGTGTGGCTCAGAAATCATTCTCACCAGGAGATGAAATGTGCAGAACTCATGTTGCTGACTACAGAAGTTAAAAGCCTTCTCTAAAGATAAGAGTAAGCAGATTACAGTGTGCACATTCTCTGAGTGCACTGAGCCTGGGTAGAAGTTTTTGTTGCAGAACACACTATGCAATGATGCTGCATAACCTTGCCAGTTATTTCAGAGGTCAGCTCCTTCTTTATACAAAAGAGGCACACTCGCATCAAGTGTGAAAGGCAAAGACATCAAGAAATATGTTCTGCAGTACAGGAGGCTTTCACAGCACTATATAATAATCCCAAACACAAAATCAGTTACAAAAAAAATAAAACAATCTTGCATTCACATGATCACCCTCAGCAGTGGTAGAAGGTTGAACACAGACATGGAGAGATGCAGACTGGGCAGCAGGCAGCAAATCTCAGCATCTTTCTTATGCCACCCCCTCCTCTGGCACCACTGCTGACGTCCTCTCACACAGCTGTCCTGAGCCACAGCTATCACTGCAGGTTAATATCACAGCAGGTAATATAATTACACTGATACTCAGCTTTGATTATTAAGTTGTAGCTGCACATTATGAACTCCCTTCATCAAGCAGAGTCAACGTGGAATACAGGTGACAGTACACAGCAATTGTACACAGCACAATTCACTTGTGAGAGTCTACTTTGGCAGAATTCCAGCGGTGATTACAATCAAAAAAGATGCATTTACAAAACAAACTAAAGCATGCTTAGTTGAGGGTGTTATGAACAGGCACTTACATTTTGTCTTCAGACTTGTCCAGACCATAGGCAAGAGCAGCTGCTGTTGGTTCATTAATCACCCTCAAAACATTTAGGCCAGAGATCTGCCCAGCATCTTTTGTAGCCTAATGCAGAAGAGGAAGAAGGGAAAAAAAAAGAAGGAAAAAAAGCACTAAGAACTGATCCTACATACAGTTATAAGCCCATAACTCTTAGAGCTTGCTGAATACCTGTCTCTGAGAATCATTGAAATAAGCAGGAACAGTAATCACAGCATTCTTTGCTGGGTGCCCCAGATAATTTTCTAGAGGGAAGGAAAGAAAAAAAAACCAGTTATCTTTAAAGTGAGGAAAAAAAAAATCACGAACACTGACACTTAGTTTGAAATCACCTTCCTGAACTAACAGAAGACAGGCTACCTGATCAAGAACCTGCTGCTTTCTGGGAAGATGCAGAAACCAAGTCCTTCCATGTTACATGGAAGTCTGCAGATTTCTATCTGCAATGCATCTCTGCACTTCAGTCAATAACTGGATGCCACTGGAGAATGAGAATTTGAGCTCAACTTGCCTTTCTGAGTGCAAGACTGAGGTTGATTTCTGTTCCACTGGAGTATTTCATATGCAAAGCACTTAGAGCTCATTTCTGTCCTGACTGTACAGTCCACTGTAGGTAACGTCTATGCAGTATAAATAACATCCATACACTGCATGCTCACAGGCATTTGAGACAATAAGTTAAATACATATTACATCCCTGTTTATTTAAGGGCATAATGCGCTCTCAAAGAAAAACAAAACAATAAAACGCCATCAAATGCAGATTCAGATCATTTTTCTGTTAAAAGGATACATGACCCAGTGAGAATTCACAGGTAGGATTTTTACCTATGCATTAACCCCGAACAGACCCTTATACCAGGTAACTTGTCATCTGAATGTTCAGGGAAAAAGCCCTCCGCTGAAGGCAGAACAACAGTGTCCTCTGAACATGCAAGTCAGATTCATCACACCTAAATGGTCACACACACCTTCCTGTTTTACTCAAGCCAACTTCACTAAGTGCCCAGGAACTAACATGTGTGTATCTTTGGGTGAAGTTTCAGCAACAAGCTTTGGTCCATCCCTCCAAACACTTAACTACTTTTCAGATCAGACTGTGGAAGACAGTGACTTTTTTTTTTTTAATTATACACAATTATGCCAGAAAACATATTAGCAATTAGAAATGGGAGGAAAAAAAATCTCCAGGTGAATGGATATTCCTCCCTGGTGAAGACATAAAATCACCACAGGCTAAGAAGCTGCTCCTGCAGCCAGCATGACAGGCCTCTTGAAGATTCCCTCTCTCATTGTACTTCTGGTCCAAGCCACTTTGAAACCAGGCAGCCACAGCCCATGCTGATTTGCAGCCTGAGAGACACATGGACTACAAGTTTACATGAAAAGGAGCTCCTCCTTCTGAAATAAGGGTGCTGCATTCAATTCAGTATAAAAACACTTCCACTGGTATCCTATTTTGATATAAACGTAAAGCACTAATACCTTCCAAAGACTGAAGTAGACACACTGATCCTCCTTGAAGCTTTATAACTGCCCATCACCAAACCCTCCTACAATCTGCCCCACAGGACACCTTGTTACACAGGAATTCCCACGTCAAAAAAGTTTCCTTATGGTCACAGCACACCCGGATACCAGCACCCAGTATCGGGCTCACACTTATGTTTATGCACAGCAAATACTGAACTGTACAAACCTGCAGTCTCCTTCATCTTCATTAGTACAAAGGCTCCAATTTGGCTTGGAGAATATAGCTTCCCATGGGCCTCTACCCAGGCATCACCATTGGAGGCACGGACAATTTTAAACGGAACATTTTTACTGAAAAGACACAGTAAGAAAAAACAAGAGTGCCACATGGAAATCCAACAGAAACAGCATGAAGCCACCACAATAAGCACCATCAGAACAACACACGCAAAATTCTAGACCCAGAATACTGAATCATTCAGAGTCAGGGTGTAAACTTCTGTTCATACTCAACTACATTGTTTAATCAGAAGCGTTAGGTACAATCATAGACCACTGATTGTAAATACTCTCAAGAATGCAAAGTCTCCTTCGGCAGATGTTGACTCTTCAGCACAGTACCTGGGGGAGAAAGTCCAAGTGGTGTTCCACTTGATTTCCTGTTTAAAAACTTCAAAATACACCACGGCCCTCAGAAAATATGCGGTAAAGCTTTGAGACGTGAGGGCATCACAACCTTACCACCCCACCATCACACACACACACTTCACCCAAACGAGGGCCACGTTTGGTCGCATTACACAGCACTGAGTTTTACGCTTTTTCTGCTGCAGGTGGAACTGCCCACCCCTTCACTCACATATCCTTCTTCACTTCAGAGTCATCGAAGCGCCGCCCGATGAGACGCTTGGTAGCATAGAAGGTGTTGTGAGGGTTAGTTACTGCCTGCCGCTTCGCCGGCATTCCAACCAAGCGCTCACCATCAGCTGTGAAGGCAACAACTGAGGGCGTTGTCCTGGCGCCCTCAGAGTTCTCCAGCACCTATGTGAAAGCCACAGCAGGTCACCACCAAAGAACACTGTCTCTGAAAACACTCGTTCAGACATGAAGCTGGTATTTATTTAGTCTTACTTACTTTGGCTTGTTTGCCTTCCATAACTGCCACACAGGAGTTTGTTGTACCCAAATCAATTCCAATAACGGCACCCTTAATGGCTTCTGAGCTGTAAAGCACAGTACAGCATAAATAACGTTACTACTAAAAGAAGACAGCTAATTAAGCAGCAACAACCTTTCTGTTTTAAAGACAGGATTAACTCATTTTTCACCAGACACTGAAACAAACCCACATTCTACCCCAGACCAAAACATGCTCTCTACCTCTTGCACTGGATTTTAATCTCTGACCCCTCTGTTCAACCAGATCACTTACAGCTAAATCTCCACTTATTAAAGTATATAAAACACTATTCTGACCAAAGAAAACCCTTGACTAGGTGTTCTCAACATCCATTAAGATTTAGATGTAAAATAAGTTGCAGTTAATCGTGGCCCTCCTCGCATGAAGTTTCCTGGACTCATTTTGGTTTACTCTTGATTTTCACACTCAGATTTGACAGAAAGTATCCACGTGGAGTCAAGATGTGTGCAAATCAGATGAGTTCATTTATGACTGCTTAGCACGAAGTGAACAATACATAAAGACAAAATTAGCTAAGCCCATGCAGGGTCCTCTGAGACTGAGTGAAAATTAACCACCTTTTTGATCCTGAAATGCAATAAATTAATTCTAAAAACGACAGTGATTCTCACTAAAGTCAAAGTGGAACCTCCTTTTTCTAGTAGGAAGCATTCATTACTACTTTCTAGGCTAGAGAAAGCCCCTGACTCAACAGCTGTCCTTCACAAACAAAGCCAAGTTTGGGGATGAAAAGCATTTGGCAGCAGGGCTGTTTATCACCAGAGCATCACGTCCTCACTTCCCGAGATGTTTAACTGCCATAACAGTACAACACAGAGCACTGATCTTGAACACACAACTGCTCAGTTTCTTCACGCTGACCAGTGAGGGCAGTTCTCCTGACACAACCAGATTTCCCATTCTCTGTCCCAAATCAGCACTGGCCACAAAACACGTGACAGAGTTACACAACTGCTCTTCTTTACTCGTTATCTTGCAGCGTGAAAAAGCAAGCAGTGAACACACAAAAACCGCTGGAAATGAGCTTTATCTGCTGCGAGGGGACACACGCCCGTCCTGCCTTCACAGCAGCGTAAAACAATCGGTTCCAGCTCTCACATTTTATTTCTATCATCAAATGAATCTCAGCACCGCGTTTTGCGAGCGCAACCGCTGGCGGGAAGAAGAAAGGGAGATGAGGATAAGTCCCTCCAGAAAAAAAGGAGGACTGAACTGAGAAGGACGCAGCCCAAGACCCGCAGCACCGCCTCAGTTCTGAGCTCGGGGCGGCGAATCGAACACGCGGACACGAAGAAGCAGGGCGACACTCACGCATATCTCCTGCTGGACGCCGCTCGGAGGACGCTCTGACTGAGGCCATTCCAGAAGGTCTACAACAAAACAAACGTTAGAAAAAAAACCTCCAATCCTTCAGACCCCCCCACTTNTGGCGCTCAGCATGGCGGAGCGGGGCGGCGGAGGACGGTGCGTGCGGCGCCGCGGCTCTTCTGGAAACCTCTACCCACGTGGGCTGCGGGAGGCGGGGGGCAGCGATCGCCGCAGGTCCCCCGGCCCGGGCTGCCCGCAAGGTCGCCTGCTCCCACCGCTCGCTTTCAGGACGCGGTTTTGGGGCCGACGTCCGCGTAAAGCTGCGCGCCGCCGAGGAGGGGCTGTGAGAGAAAAACGAGCTCTGTCGGCACCGCCTGACGGAGGCGTGGGAGCCGACGGGAGCCTGCCGCACACCGGCACCGCCGTAGGCAGCCCGGGTCCTGGGCGCGGGCGCGCACTCAAGGTCGGACAGGATAAAGCGCGGCGCGATTGCAGCGAGCTTGCGTCAGGGCTGTAGCTGCGCATGCGCAGCTCTCCCAGCGAACCCGCATGCGCGTGGCGCTCTGTGCCTGAGCGGCCCTACTGCGGCTGCGCGGGCGGGGCCGCGCCGAGCGGTGTGCGCATGCGCAGCGGGCTTTCCCTCGGTCTTAGGTGTTGCTTTGCGGTGTGCGTGCTCGTGCTGTGTCCGCTGCCCGGCAGTGCCCGACAGCTTCCGGGCACCAACGTCTGCGGTGGTCTCTCTCCCCTCTCCTGCCAGCTCCACCTGCGGGCCGTGCTCCGCCGAGGGCAGCGCGGAGCCCAGCCGGGTCGCACCAACGCGCTCCTGCAGCGCTGCAGTTTGGTGTTTTCATTTGGCAGAAATTCCCAGCTCAGCCCACGGGTGGGAGCTCCCCGCCCCAGCCCGGAGGGGTCCTGCAGGTGTGAGCATGGCTCCTGCTCCACGTCAGCCCCAGGCGGGGTGCCTGCCCCGCGGAGCTGAGCCGGGAAGGCCGGGCTGTGTCCGTCCACGCAGCGTGGGGCAGTTCCCGGGGTCAGAGAGCATCCCCAGGCGGTGTAACAGCCAGCACCGTGTGCTCCTGGCCTCACGGCTCTGCAGGTGCTAATGCGGGGCTCAGAGGGGCTGACCATCCTCAGGTGTCCTGCTGAGCATGGTGCTGGGTGCTGGGAGCCAGATACCTCCAACCCAAAATGGTGGTGGGGCACGGGGACGCACCCGCTGCCGTGTCAGGCGGGGACCGGTGCCACACAGTGCCGTGCCAGGCAGGGATGAGTGTCACGCACTGCTTTGCCAAACGAGGATGGGTGTCACCCGCTGCCGTGCCAGGCAGGGGCAGCAGACAGCCGTGCTAGTGCTGCTCGCAGACCGCTCTCTGCATCGTGATCCTGGGAGAATGACAGCTTAATTCACATTGCTGACAGCTCCCGAGCATTGGCAGGGCTGCAATTAAAACACGAACGCACTTATGTGCAGTGCTCCAGGAGCTCTCTGCACAGCTGCTCCATGCTTCCCAGTCTTGCAAGGAACAAGCTTCACCTTGGGCCCGGTGGCAGCAGAGCTCAAACAGCTCCCAACAGAGCAACAGGGAAATTTCAGCATCTGCTGCAGAGGTGGCAGAAACAAAAGGAAATCCTCCTGCTCTGAAGGTCTAGGTGATGCTGTTCCCCTTGGATGATCCGTGGTGGGACCAGGCACAAGTTGCTCACAGCACAGTGCCACAGATGTGGTGCAAAGGAGCTGCACACGCGGACCTGACTCGTTGCCTTCCTGCCATACCTGAGATGTTTTGAATCAAGGCCGATGCTTGTCCCACAGCAGGGACAAGCTGCAGACATCCTACCAGAGCGGCCAGCCCTGCTCTGCCGAGACCAGCAGCTCAGCATCTGTCAGACTCTCACAGGAGCAGAGCGGGGCTGTAGCTGGTTTCCTAAAGAGTTTCAAGCTACTTTGCCACGTCTGCCAGCTCCACAGGCATCTGTCTGAAGGGTGTCACTGTAAATGGCGAAACACGGGGAGGTCGCACCCCTTCTCAGAGGGAGAAGCATGTCTGAGGCGTCTGTCAGTGCGCAGGCAGTCCAGAACCTTCATCACAACAAGGCACACAGGGAGCTCTGCATTAGCGTCTCCACATCCATTACTTCCCGTCAGCTGAGGATGATTCCTGCTCCCTAGCTCCTACATGAAGTTACTCTGTGTGACGAAGGCGTGCCTCGAGGTGCCTTTGTACAGGGAAGCCTGGGGAGGCAGCTGTCAGAAAGCAGCACTTCTGTTGCCTTCCTGTGACCTGACATGGAGTCTGATGGATAGAGCAGGGATTGGGCACAGTAGAAGGCCAAGAAGAGTCCCACCACACTTGGTGTGCAAGAGAAGGTCATGTTTGAATTGGAGGTTATCTTCACATGCCTAATGAAGAGCTGCCTAAGGTGGACAGGAGCGATGAGAAGAGGGCATAAATAAGGCCTCCCTGCTGCAGGGAGGTGTTCCTCCTGCGTTTGGGTATTTAACAGTTCATGTACAACACTGTAGTAATGAGCTACACCAGATACTAGGTTAGCTCATCATCATCTCGGGAGGTCTGCAGCAAGAATGTGAGGGTTTGGGGTGGGCATTCAGTACTGAGCTGTTCAACACCACAGCATCCTTCCAGGTTTCCTCCAGCAGTGCCAGTGGGACTGGCAACAGGCAGCAGCTTGTGGAGCATCATAAAATGTATTGGGAAGTAACACAGGAGCAACAAAACCAGCAGACAGACACAAAGGCTGCCCGCGAGCCTGCCAGCAGCTCACCAGACCTTCTCCTTGCAGTGCTTGTGGCTGAGACCTGTCACTCAACCAAGGACGCAGCGACCAGAGGGAGCAGCAAACCACATCTCACCCCTGCACGACTGCAGCTGCTGTAATAAGGATACGAGGTGCCTCCAGGAACCATAATAATGAGGGCAATTAGCATGTTACAAACGAAAACTTCCAAATGCAGTACTCTGCAGATTTTTTTTTTGCCCTGATCTGAAGCAGCTGAGGTACAAAGAGCGGTTTCAGGGAGGTGAGGCAGTGCTGACTGCCAGCTGTCCTCCCTGCTGCTCTGAAGGTCACGCCAAGCCAAGCCACACCAGCATGGTGCGAGGGCAGATGGGGCTGAGCCAGCAGAAGCCCTGGGGACCCTGATAAGGCTTTGCCTCATGCTTGCCCTGGCACAAGCCTGTCCTTTGCTGAGCAGTGATTCACTGCTTGCCCTGCATGGCTCACGGTGGGCACTCTACTCTGGCCCAATGTCCTGCAGCAAGCTCTCCAGCTCCCACACAGCTCCCAGCATGAGCCCAGGGGTCTGTGCCGTCTCTCATGCTGTCCCTCCCGACTTCCAAGCCTCTCCTCTCCTTTTGCCCTCTCTGCTGTTTGCAGAGCCATGCTTTTAGATTTCTAACAGCTGTGGGAAGGCACAGTCCTCCATACTGCCTCTGGCCATCCCAAGGCACCAAGAGCAGCCCTCTGCACCCTCCTGTGACCGCACCATTCCCTCCTGCAGCACTTTCTCTCTATGCCCGTCACCCACTGCCCTCTTACCACACCAGTTTAACCTGCTGCCTGGGTTTGCATCCATCAGCCATCGCTTTCCATCCCCGATGCAACCTAGAGGACACAAAATTCCCAGCCAGTATGTGAGTTTTCAGGCAGTGCCTTTATCCTTTAAGAACACAGGGTTGTTGTTTTTTTTTATTCTGAAAGTGTTATAAATCATTCCATTAATACATCCTTACTATTTCCTTTGTCATTTCCTAAATATGCGTCCTCTCCTTTGTAAGCTATGAGGCAGAAAGCCTCGTGCAACTCCGCTTTGTGCTGGCTGGCTGAATGCGAGGCGGGGGGAGAAGGCCCTTCCCCAGCTGGCAGGGCTGTGCTAGAAACTCCTGCTGGAGCAGCCAAGGCCAGGTAGAGCCTACAATTTATTTTATGCTCACAGTTACAACAATTTCATTTTGAAATCAGCCCCGTGAGAGGCATGAAACAAATGGGTAACATTTTGGAGGAGAAAAATTCCTGATTTGAGTTTAAGAGAGAATTCGTTCATTCTCTGCTACCTTGGCAATAAGACAATGAGAGGGGGGAAAAAAAATAAAAAGCCTTTCACATTCCTGACTCCCTCCTCTCCACTAGCACCACGATGTATTTCAAAGAGCTACAGTGCAGGTTTTTTACAGCATAAATAAACAGTGAATGTCCCCCCC